>QNGE01003029.1:77996-95787 GCA_008508345.1 Paragonimus westermani | reverse complement strand
ACTGTTCCTACCGGCCATCATTACTCGTTCTGTTTATATTCAATACAACTAGTGATAGCTTTTCGGACCGAGGCCAGTCTACCGTTTACACGGTTGTCGTTCCGAGACCGGCTATCGCAATTGTGTCTATCAAAGCATGAGTTTCCTCAGATTGTCCGCTTATATATTATCTTGCACATCAGATGGCACGTGAATTTGAACCAGTGCACCAGAGACTTTCTCGGTGCGGTAGTTTATTGAAACACTTAATATGTATGGCCTCAGAATCATAGTTCATTTGCGTCCTCATTTTACTTTGTAGATTTTTTTCACGCGAATTTTACACGGTCAGTGTTTCATTATATTTTCCTTTGGTAAGTTTGAGATAGATTGAAAGAGGTTATGGGCGTGGCAACTTTTGATGTGCAACTTTGCTCTTACGGTATATGTGAGTTTACTGCTAGGTTAGGGTGAGAATTAAAGAGGTGATGATAAGCATTTCATAGGCGGTAGAGAAGCATACCAATTTTTCAGGAGCAGCAAAAGTTTGTTGTTTTTGTTCTGTTCATCTACTCCACCTTATGATCTGCTTACGTCAAGTCTTTTTTCTTTTATCTGGTACGCTTTTGACCAAGGTACGTCGAAACGTGGTTGATGTGAACCATCACATATCGCAGTACACGGAGCTGATCAACGAGCTTCGAGATGAAATCGCGCGCATGAAAACTAATTTAAACAACAGCTGCAGTGGAAAAGATCGTAAGCTTCTAACAAATTTTCTTGCACATAAGAACAGAAAGTATCGGAAACAAGTAATGTGATGTTGCTACCTGAATACTTAAGATTCCGCACGAAACAACTCAACCTTTGCTTGTGTAGGTTTAACACTGATGATTAAGAATAGCTGCATGAAACAAAAAGGAAGATATGTATTATTGAATTGGGCACAAGAAGCGAACCCCTGTAGAAAATTTGCTGGTGTAGTTCAGACAGTCGCAGAAACCCCCCATCGTGTGGATTAAGTACACTTTGTAGACCGAGTTTGGAGAAACTATAGTGATTAATTCAACGTCCCAAGTGAGTGATACTTCAGGACACGAGTGGTAGCGAGTCGATACAAGCTAAAAATCAACTACGGGGCGTTTCAATCTGCAGAGTAGACGTGTTTACGAAACTCTTAGTAACCCTTGACAGTTTTATCTCATAAATAGTTTTGAGTCCAAATTGATCACCTATCTTACCTAAAGTGACTATGTATTTTATGTATGTATTAGACTGCTTCTATTATGATCAAAAGATGTCGTTCTCTTGTTTATAAGAGAGCGTTGATATGTTAACCACAGTATAGAACATCCTTTTTGTATGTTAACCATTAACACTAAATTCAAACAAGGATGTGTGATTCTTCCTTACCTTCGATCTCGTCACATATGCACATTTACATTGTGCTATCTTGCCGTGTAAGTATAGTATTTCTAAACTTCAAATTAACAAACCAGTCTGTAAAACTCTGCACTTTACCACGTAAATTAAGTAGTGTAGGTTTTGTAGTGCATGTTTAACGAAGACTTCTCAAATTGCCTAGCATGATGTCTAGTCACCAGCGTTTTCTGTTGGTATTTAACTGGTTTAATGAACGTACGTGAACCCTCTATATATTGCTAAGTTGAGCACAATTCAGTTAGTCTAAGGAACGCGAGTACACAACAGGTGTCGTTTAGATTTTGCAGTGTTGTGTTTGGCTCTAACTCTTCAGCTCGTTAATGCTACCAAATTACACGGAAATAAAACTTCACACAGGTTGGTCACAAAGATGTTCAGCGTTCACTTTTTTTCACTTCACAGTAAAAATAGCAACAAATGGAGGTTGAACCGAATGATGGGAATAAGTTGGCTAGTGACCACTATTGTTAACGATTTGTTGAAACTAAAAAAAGAATCCTTGATCAACCTGTGATTATAATCTGTACTCAACGAACTCCCATACTCTCCATCAATAAAGACTACGCTACTTTCGTTTGGAATGCACGTTGTGTTAGTACACAGCTACTGTAAGGCATTTTACTGTGACTAACTTTCAACAGATATGTGTCATGACGTGTATAATATCTTGTTGTTTAAAGAAAAAAATGATGTCATGTTGCAGCAACTAAAAGTGTAAATCGATCCACCGAATCGAACGCACATTTATAGTCGAGAAATGCAACAATTGTTGGCCGGCGATACACATGACGCTACTCCAGAATTTGACAAAGTGTAGAATTGTGATCTATACATCTCCGCCCAGGAAGACACCCAGCCTCTTCTTCTCAAATGTTCACCTGTCAAACTGCAGTGAGTCGACGAAGTATAATGGATGCCAGAACCCCAAAAATGACTGGGATCAAACTAATTCTCGTATGGTTCTCGCAGGAGCCTTTGATACTTCTCTTAAGCAAAGGAACTATTATCACGTGACCCCAGAACGGAGGGATTTCCCCTGTCGTCCACACATATTGCAACAACTGAGACAAATCCTTTACTGACGCCTTCCCACTTTTGAAAAGTGCCGAAATGAGATCATCCGGACCAGCAGCGTTATTACGTTCGAGATCCGAGGTGGGGTTTCGGACCTCGGTCTCAGTGGGTGGTTCCAACTCTACCGACCAGGGTGCTACATTGCAAGTTTGCGGCGGCAATATAATAGAAGCAGGAGACCAGTTGAATTGACCCTCAGAGTGTTCCGCCTACCGGTCTAACCTTCTGGACTTATTATAAATGTGTGTCATCTGTCTAGCTAACAGCTTCATTGACAGATGGTTGCCTGGGACTAGTGGCACGGATTGGCTGAAAAAGTTCCTTGAGGCAAAAGCGGTCTCCATTTTCTCAACTTTTCCCAGTAACCAGGCCTCACGATTATCCTTTAGACTATGTTTCAGTTTCCTACATATATCTTTCCTAGGATTGTTAAACGAACTTCCAGGAAAGATGTTCCGTCTGGCTTCTAACAATTCCAGGGGTTTCTCTGAGATTCAGTGTCTGTTCAACTCATGTACCCCCGTGCCACATGTTACAGTACCTGCTTCCCGAATGGCCTGTGAGGTTTGAGTCTAGCAGCTATTAGGATCGTCGGAGTGAAAACCGCTAAGGTAGCATTCTAAGCTACTTGTAGCTGTTGGTGGGGTCGTTGCCTAGCTAAAGTAGGAACGAAACGGCAAAGTAACAACGCGAGGTCTGAATCTGAAAGTACGTGCTCCAATAAGAACGACAGTTCTGAATGGAGCCCTGCCATCTATAACTAACGACTATGCTCTCTCTCTCTGAGACCAGGCCTGATTTAGAGAAGGAGGACGCCCGGTACAGCAATGACGCGCACGATGCCTAAAATTAGTGCTGGCTAAAAATAGCATATGTTCAGTGCACAACTATAGCCATCGCCCGCCAGTATGCGAGCAATATGATGCTATCCCAAACTTGCCACCTAACCAAGGCGGTCGATCTGGACATTCATATCTCCGAGCAGAACGACCATATCAGAACCACGTGTCGGTCCGGATGAAAGGCGTGCTTGACACCGACGTCACTGTAGCGTAGGTGGACACAATGAAAAGATTTCTAAAAGTTTTGAGCCTGGAGTTGGCCGCAACAGAATCTGCCAAGCAAACAGCACAAAGTCTACTGTCAACAGGAGCCCAATTCACTAATGTGTCCGGGGCAGTCGTGCTAACGACTATACCTATTCCGGCCTGACCGGTAACGTCGGCCGTGGAGTCAACCGCAGTGTATAACTAGTGCCGGGTAGACAGCGCAGGTACTGTTAGTTCCGTACGTTGACAACTGTCTTCGATTCTAGTTTCCAAGATACGGCAGACATCGACATTTAAAGAGTCTAGCGTTCGTGTGAGAGCGGCCTGCTGGCCTATCTGTTTTAGCGTGCGAACAATGGAGGCACGTATATTAACTCGCACTCTATATCTAAGCAACGGACAGGAGGACTGTGGGACTGGATGGTAAGATACATGGTTCACCAAGACTGGTACTGTTGTTAGAAATCTCTTGTGGGACCTGTGGAGTAATGATCAGAAATGGAGGTTGGGAGGGGCCTGATAGCTGAGTTTGATAGGACGGTGGGGGAGCGGTCAGCAGTGGCATGTTTTCGCCTATCCACCCTGCTGTATGCAGCAAATAGGGTGACCCGGTTTATACTGCGAGACGACCGATACGGTACGGTATTGTTGTTGTGAGTATTCATGGTTGTGTGTGGGTTGGGATACTGCCAGGACGCCCAGACATAGACAGGAGAACGATTAGGGTTCTCAACCAAAGCCTTTGGCTCGAAAGCCTGTACCGCAAGGCAGCGGGTGGGTGGCGGTGTACCAGAAATGTTATGTTTTTCAGGAAGAGATGCCAATCATCGTCCAACCCCCAACGTGGAAAACCAGGAGACTGTGTTCTGTCCGATCTCTACCTGTCGGCCTGCCTTGCATGAGTGACTCTTTCGGTGTGGTGACCACACCGTCCAGTTTAGCCTAATAAATCATCGAGATGCGCAAGCCATCACACCACGTCAAGGTCCAGTCTCGTTGTGACTGATAAGAGTTCACTTATATGTCTGACTGTTGAAACCAATTAAACCAACCTACTATTGCTAGTAAACGAGACAATTTTAGCACGAAATTAAATCATGAAAAGATGCGAACCAAAATGTCCAGAGAGTACACGATTAAAAAACGCTCTAATGAGAGCGAAACTCGAGTCTAGTGCTTCTGTTCGAAAGAGGCTGGCTGGCAAATCTATCTGAATGCGAAGGCTGCGATCAAATGTGAGTGATTGTCAACTTGAAAATAAACCAAATCCCCGACTACCCATCAGTTATCTAAAATGTTACTGCTTATTCTGAGTTACCAACTCATAGTCATCTTCCGGTAGGGGGTAAGCACGGTTTTATTCTACCAACTGAAGTGGAAATTGAGAAGAAATTCACGTAAATGTAAAAAGGTGTGTACCGTGGTAAAATTCAGCCCAAAGTGTTAAGTACGTTCAAAATTTCTTCCATAACTACATCTACCGAAAGCACGTGAAATGTGACTATCCAATTCATTTGGCAAGACCTGTAGGTTGAGCGATATTTTGAGAATTACCATTTCGTGACTTTGTTGTCAAGTTGTGTGCTCTCTCTGTTACTGTTGTAAATCGAGAGATAAATCACGTCCAAAATAGACAGTGGCTTCAAGCTCCCGAAACAATTGCCCTCATTAATAAACGACAGAAGACTGATTTTCATCCAAAAAGAATTTCTTCCGGTCAAAAATTTTCTATACCCAACTCTTGTTACCCGCACAATGTAACTCACCAATAAAGCAACATTTTGCCCAACAAGCACGGTCTGGGTGCTATGGTGACGGAAACGGTTGCTATCCCATCCACTGCTGATTGACTGGGAGATTAGACTGAGCTAGTTTGCGCCAAACGGAGCGTGTCACTCGCGTTTATGGGCGTTAGCACAGTACAGATACTGAGAGGCAGTTTCAGTAAAATTTTCATCTTCTGACCAGTGCAGTAAAATATACAACCGGCATATCGTTCGTAACTGTCCACGTTAATATTCTTCTCAGTAGAATCGAACACTTGATATGATAGAGGCAAATTTGATTAATTCTGTCGACTATACGCTTCAGAAATAAATCGAAAATTGCGTTCTGTTTTAAGATCACTATAGCTGTAGCTGAAAGTAGAGCTGTAGGTATATACTGGTTGGAACTGGAATAATGTGAATGTAACCGGGAGGATTGTGTGTGGATAAGTATTACCACGTCATGAACCTAAACATAATGTCGGTTTAGAAATGGTGTTTAGAGGAATTTTGCTGTAGGCTTGGTTCAGGTGACTGGTGATTCATTGAGACTCTGGTCTTGATTAGAATGTGAAATTTTGAGTACTATTCAATTACTTCTCTATCCTCTTACAAGGTGAGATGACATAAGTAACAGCAGTGTACTGGCAGCATGCGACCAGTTTTGTGGCTGTTACCCATCAACAGGAATGCCTATCCAGCGAAGCTTAACCACATATCATATTAAGGAAGCGGCGAATGCTGAAATTGGCAGAAATTGGTTGACTTAAATATTTATTACAGACGCAATAGATTCCGCAAATCGGTGTGAATAATAAGGGCGTTAAACTGAACACTGCAGTTAACTCTACTCTCGAACATCTGAAAACCACTCACGATCGTTTCTGACCGAACGTTAGTAGGTGAAACTTTTGACAAACATTGCAGTGATTAATTAACCCTCTTGGTTTCCTTAACTGTTGCATTCCACTCAGCCCGGTGACCCTGACCTTGTGTTCTAATGAATAAGTGCCTGGACTACAATCTATCGCTTATTCACTGGTCATGGGTCCGATTCTTCGGCATTCGTAGTGTTCATGAGATCCAACTAAGACGAAACAGTTGTCCACCACTTTGATGATGGTCACTGGGACCAACTGTTTGCAAAATTAACTTTCTTCTCTAGCACACACATACTAGTGTTCTGCGCCCACTTGTGGAGGGATTGCATACTACATGTTTATTCATTTGAGTAAGCGGAAGCTTCGATTGTGCGTACGGTTAACACTTGATCGAGATGAACTACTTAGATGAATTCTTACGTAACCGTTCAAGTGCTAAACTTAATTCCTGAACGTTTTCCCGATGCATTTTGACAGTATATGTCATATATTCAAGCAGGCTATTAACATACCAGAATAGAGGAACGAAAATTTGAGATACCGCTTACTCACAAGACATGTTTACGCACAAAATTAAATCAAAGACGTGCACGAACATCACGGCTATGAACTGAAAACTGTGCTGTAAGCAAATAAAAACCCGATTCGATTTGCTTCCAGTATCAATGTGAATTGTTGTGCGTGTCTATTAGGGGCTGGTTTATCATGTCGTAAGCACAAGTTACGGTATCACAACGAATCCCTCGATTGTCTACACCTCTTCTGTAGTGCAATTCAGCACAACATGGTCACGCGGAGGTTAAACAGAACGAATCCTATTACCACTTTGGGGCAGAGGGTGGGGACAGAACATTGCAGCGAACTATAGGTATTGCGTAACAAGCCTTCTGTCCGAGTCAGATGAACGAACAGTCACTGTAGCTCCACTAAGAAATGACTACGCCCACTCAGGCAAGGGATTACGTACAAGATGGGTCACTTCGGCCAGCTTTATCATCACAGCGTGTTCCGGCTATTTTAACTTACTGTCGGCACACCACTGATGTTTAGATTGAGACGTGTTCTTCCAATTTGGTGTGTCAACCGAGGGTTGTGCGTGATTCCGTCAGTCGCGTAAAATTCGGTTACTTTATGGTGTTCGCCTACAAGCTGACGGTTAATCTGGAGATAACTTGATTGGTATTAATGCAGAATTATGATGGGTTTTGCCTTTTATATCTGTCATAAAGTGTGGCCGTTAGGATATTCGTGATTGTTGCTACGTTGACCACTTCGCATTTGTGAGATCAAACTCAATACGGCATACAGAGTTGTGCTGGTTCACAATAATCCCCCCCCTAACCAAATATCATCTTGTCAAACTGTCGTTTGCATTTTAAAGAGGATCAGTTTTCAAAGAAGACGTCCTTATTCACAACAGTTCAAGAAAACCGCAGAATACGAATAATTAGGTAATTTTTAACAAAAATGATCAGGGATAATCAAACCGCCCGCGGATCCAATGTATATACCTAGACTACACTTTTTGAGCCCATGATTCAGATCGAAACCTAACAGTGACCACGTGGCTGATACAGGGGGAGATTGGAAAATTTGATATACTCCACTAGCCGGCTGATACTCAGGGAGAGTCACTAACCAATGACTGCGACCGTGGCTGCAATGTCAGTTGTGGACATCCACCAGTGAAGTAAATGCTTATATGTTAAGAGCGTTCAGACGCGCAACAAAAATGGTAGTATCCGAACGTTAACACAGAAGTGAATCTGGAAAAATTGCAGACTTTACCAGGAACGTCATTTACAACAGCTACCGCAGTGAGACAGATAAATGTTTCCCATTTACTCATCACTGTTTTACAGCACTAACATTCTGAAACGACTTTCGCCGAATAGTCAATTTCCTGATCAAACGCTCTATTTTTGAAACCCAGAAGTGGAACCTTCTGTTTTGGTAGAGATCCTTCTGGTATGCGATAGTACTCTACTGTTGTGAGTAGAGTGTAGTGGGGTAATTTGTGTCAAACAAGATAAAAACAGTTCGGCTGTCACGGTACCATCGTTTGAGAATAAGGGTTGCAAAATTTTAATTCTAGTGATCCCAATAAATGAAGAGTAAGCGTGATGGACCAGATAAACATGGAGAGTACACAACCGGCTTTTTAGGGTTGATGAATAGTATGATGGGTTCGAATCATAAGAAATTTTTGTTCTAAAGCCTCACAATAAACCATCATTTTTTCAGTGAACCCAAGCTGTTCTTCAAGGAAAGTGTATGTGAAGCCACCTCCGACCGACTTATTGTGTGAGCTTAAGATATCCGGAAGACTGCTTTGGTTGTAAAGCTGATGTAATTTGTAGGTGAAAACCACTTGATTTGGGTTGAGGCAAACCTTCCGTAAAGCAAAACTCAACCATATTTATCGTCTTTCCTAGAAACAAACCAAAGTTAACCTTGAATGGCGAAAGGAAAACTCTAACAATGTCTACGAAACGAAATTTTGACAGGCACACTGTTGTTGAGTTAAGTTGCACACGAAAATCTGGGAGTTCACAATAATCGCACTGGATAAGACTCCATCAGGTTCATTCGTGTTTCAGTGGATGTTGTACAGTTCGACATTTTCTACCAACCAATCAGCTGGTTCAGACATGACGCTTTGAATCCCAATAGACCTAAGCTTCTGCGACTGGAGGTCATCACTTTCGTAAGGAGCCTGTAAATTCCGACTGATAAATTCAGATGTGCTTTCCACTGTGCTTCTAATCTACAAGTGACCGGCACAAGACGGTTGTCAATAGTAGTTGTAACAGTGTACAAAATGTAAGAAGTTAATCAAACCGTTATCCCTATTGCAATCCTCGGCAGCAACAAACGGCAATACATCACCGATTTGAGCTGATTCTTAAATGTCACAGGACCACGGGAAAAAGAGCAATTCCTAGATTAGAGGAAATAAAGCGTATATGAAGAAATCAGTCACTAAAAAAACTGAATCTGTACTCAAACATTCAACATCAAGGTGTACACAACCTTCACGAAAACAGTCGGATTATAAGTGGAATTTAGGCGTAGTTAGAAAGACGGCTTCTTCCCGGCTTTAATTGTCCCGCATCATTAATGGCAGTTAGTTCAAAAACACTCTAGTCACAACAGTGACAACAATCAAGTCATTGAACCCCATTAGCTGCCATTTCACCTAACATTTCCAGCCACCAACTCTGCAAGTCGCGAGGGCTTCATTTCGGAAGACAATTCCAATGTACAATGATTTTATTTCTGTACGCCTGTTCACAGTGTGTTCACCTCGCACCTCACGCCAGTCGGCCGAGGTGTCCAAAAGACCACTCAGCGTGACAGATGACTGGATGGCACCCTTAGTACGTTGCCAAACCACCTAAAACAGAGCAGACTTTGAGCCTCAACAAAGGCAGGCGGCTGGTAATCACTCACAAGGGTCTCTTTCCAAATCTTTCTGATACTTACCCGTTGAGGTCACCCGATACCAGCGACCGGGAAATACCTAAGGACGATTCACTCTTCTATTCGGAGCATTTTGATTTTGCCGCACTGAGGGAGTGCAGCCCTCGTGTTTGTCATACATACGTAACCGTTACGCTCCGTAGATGCCCATCTATTGCCAAAGGCGTCTGCAATTATTGAATACTACCCTTTCGTTTCATTCCCCATACCTCCGCCAACCCTGATGGAACTTTCTAAATAAACAAACTGGTTGACAATCACCTTAATGTCATTAGAGTACAATGAATCTACCTAGTCACCGAAGCGTTGTAGAAGTACTCTGCACTTCGAGACTACAAAGCGTATTTCAAAGCAGTTAGCAGAGCGCGAAATATTTTTTAATAGTCTCTACTGTTTGAAAGTTGTCAGCATCTTATCATCATCAACCTAGTCCATTCCAAACATACTGTGGGTGTCGCCGACAGTCCTTTATTATGCTGTATGTGACAACGTTAGGTAAAAACAATGAAAATGGGTAGCCTGACGGACATTATTCTTGGTACAGAAATTCTCATACGATACACCGTAGGTCCCAACCTGTGTTGAAGCATGTGATTAAGACGCTGACATACTCACTAACCCACTTATGTGGCACACTCGCGTATTTAGGTGGCTGCAAACGTGTATATTGATGAACCGAATCGAACTTATCGTTCTGGTCGAGATAGATGACAGTGGTCTGTATGATGCTGAACCGGAATTTCGTGAACAGTGCAAATCTGAACAATATATTCTCGTTTTGGACGAAATCCTACCTGTTCTTCTCGCGTGTCTTCTCTTCGGGTTGCAGTAAGTGGATGAATTATGGTGGGAGACGGGTTCTTAGTTGTGGCTGGGATGACGCTATGCCATCTACAATACTCCCAAAATCCTCTAACTCCTCTCTCTCTCTAACATGGAGACTGTTTTCAAGTAATGCTATTGGTGTGAGATTCTCCGTCGCAACAATCGAGTCAAGAGCTGTAGTGAGGCCTACGCAATTTTTTTAAAGGTGGTTGTACAAGGTCAATTAGGCTAACGACCCTAGTGCTTTTGAGAGTTCAAATGCAAGAGTGGACCTCAGTTTCGGTAGATGATTCTAAGTCTACCAAACAGGCACTGCATTAAAAGTTTGTGATGATAGCAGGGTTCTTTCAGAATATTATGCCTATCAGTCCAACCTTTTAGATATACAGTAAGTGTGTGTTGTCAGACTTTTTGAAGTTTTCACTGAGAGATGAACGCCCTGACGAATAAGCATTCAGGGTCTGCTGGTGTTCTTTAAAGTAAAAGCTGTGCTTATTCCTCTAATTTTCTCAGTTAGCCAGACCACCCAATCAGCGATCAGGATGCTGCACAGTTACTTACGGATATCGCTCCTAAACTTGTCATGTGAACTACCATAAGAAACAATCCGCCTGACATCTAAAAACTCTAGAAGTTCTCTGAGATTCAACGTTTGTGTAACTCATATGAGATCGTGCTGCATGTTACCATACCTGCCTCATGAATGGTCTACGAGATTTGGGTCATACAGACATTGAGATGTTCTGGGCTGAAACTCCTAAGCTTGCTGTTTGGGTCATTTTGGTACTCATAATTTACCACCCGCCTAACCGGTTCTCGACGGCCAGCTGCTACAGTTGTCAGGAGAAAACAGAAGTAAAATTGGTTATTTCACCTGTATGAACACATTCGAGTTTATTACAATAGTGACAGGCAATTGATAGACCAGTCATCAATCAATCGAATTAGACAAAAGGTACAAGATGATGTGAATACTATGAAATCTTAACCCCACTGTGGCAGACCAGGTCCAAAAGTGGTCTCATAGCTATTAATTACGGTCAGACTAAGGACAGAAGATGTGCAAGCAAAGGAGCCGCTCATAATGATTTGTGTTGCCTATTTGACTAGGGTTTCAGCTACACAGCCACATATCGTTCAATTTGGAAACGATAGAGTGCTACATTTGTCCATTAAAACACTAGCACAGACAATCGGAAGGCGGTATCTGTAGGGAACAAGTCGTGACCACCTGGTCGACTCCAAAAAAAACCAGTGCCTGAGCAGTTTGTAGAACCGAAAAAACAGTTGAGAACATATACGAAGAAAGCTCCACAAACAAAGTCAACGCTGGTTAATGTTGTTGAAAAACAAGTGACAAGATGTTCACGTTATTCTGGGCTTCAAATTAGATTGGTTTAGTCTAAATCTTATTCAGTCTAAGGTTCATAAACTTGATTTCATTATTTCAATCTGTCTTTGTTATCGCATTTTGAAATGTTCCAGGATGGCTCAAAGCCAATACCCTTTGTACTATCAGACCAATGTACCCGTGTAACCGCAACTGTATTAGTTGGACAGATGGTTTTGAAGAATATGGCTCAGATTGAGCATCTATCTTTCTTTTTGACACACACAACCCATGACGAGTATAAACCATGTATTGGTTTTCCGAATAAACAACTTTTGTGCTATCCGTGTTCTTGGCTTACAACACTAGTGTCAGAGTGAGGGTTCGTCCAGTCACTTTCAGTCAAAGGCCTGTCAGCACAGATCTTCACATGATGTCAGTAGCTTAGCACAGTAATTTTGTTTGCACTCTGTTCTATCGTGTTCACACCGTTCGGTTCGTTTGAAACATGGTGGCTATGTGGCCAGTTCATGTTGCCTTACACTATGGTACTCCAACCAGCTTTTTACAACCTAGAATTTAGTCACAAGCATGTAACTGGTTGAGGGCATTGTGCTAGTTGTCTTCAAACTATTGCGTGAAAAACCGGTTCCCATCAACGTGCATGAGCTGATGTGATTTTTCAACCGTGCTGATTGGTTAGTGTATTCTATATTTTAAACGATGTATGAATGCGTCAGTCAAAATAGGCCAACCGAAACACTTAGGTGAAGTGTGCAATGTACCGTCAACTGCAAATGGTGTTCAACTTTTGCAGAAAGGTACACCAGCCAATTTTCGCCACTGATGTAGGATTCCTTTTAAGGGTACAACACAAAAACGAAGCAGAAATGTTATGAATGTGAATTGCCGGTGCCGATCTTACGTGAAATGCACGAATCAGATTACATCCTTTTTACTTAATTCACACAAAGAAATACTGAACATTATTCTGTTTGTGATAAAGTTTATTTGTGGTAAGAATGTTTGGTGAGCGCACATTAATCCAGTTCAGGTTCTGACATGCCTGCGTAATTATGCTATGGTTTGCAGCTTGAAAGGAATGTTGAAATGTACATTATTTAAAATTTTGTAAGGAAAAGACGTGGGTAGTTAACCGAATGAAATTAATGTGCAGCGTTGATAGTGATTCCGTGAGTCCTGATTTCCATGTTATTGAGAGCAAATAGCAGAGAGCTATCCAGTGCGCAATTTTACGGTAGATTATTTTGTGTCATATAAACTCATTCTCATTCGAATCCCTAAAAGATCAACTGAAATAAAATTTGTTGTTAACTCGAGCAATGAATGTTTGTGCAAATCCTAGTATACAGTTGCTAACAGCTGGAATTTAGAATAAGAACAATCACTAAAAGATTTAGTTCAGGTAGATTCGTTCCAAATATTAAACGCATTGGAAATACGATGGTTTACAGTAAGTTGTGTTGTCCAGAAAATCTTTGGTTAGACCAGAAAGTGAGCAAAACAAGTTGTAATGTCACAGTGTTCGGACTCACTCGAAAGAAACTTTATAGAATGAAGTTAGTGTGAATAATTGCAATGGTTAGTTTGAATTCAAACCGATTAATATCACCCATTTTGTGACCGTTTTTATCCGACACCACACATCAACAACTTTCGTTTGGTGATTGCTTTGTGTTTAAGTGAGTACACTGTAGACATTCAGATTTAATTTAAGCGTGAAATTCTCGCAAGAGGACTAGGAAGTGGTGCAGCTAGTAATTCATTTGGTTCTAATTCGTTATGGCTTTAGTCGAGCATTAACCGAAACATAAAATCAAGTGTTCTCAAAAGTCCAATCCATTTTGTAGCTTGCCTTTCCGTTTCATTCTTTTTCTCACAGCATTCAAAACACCTGCATTTTTAAACTGTATATATTTTTAGATTACAGGGGAACAGGATTTATCAAGCTATGAGATATAATTTCTCACAAATGCAATAGAAATTTCTGACTTTTTTTCACAGTATTCAAAAATCCATTGGTCTGTGCAAAAAAGATGGATACACTACTAACGGTTCACAGGGAGAAGGTGTGAACTGTTATACAGTCTGTTATGAAAAATACAGAGAGGCGGTAGCTTTAAATTGTCAAAAATTTAACTCATTTCTGACTCACTCGTTCAGGGCATTGAGCAAGAATCCTGTTATTATATGCACTCACATTGGCTCCTTCTATAAGAAGTGTACTTCTGTACGATTTCATGAGATGTCTACACTGCAAATTTTTCGAGATAGATATATCACTTAATACATTTTGCACGTTTCTATTACAGCTGACCCGAATTCATTGGAACTAAACAAGCTGAAAGATGAACTCCTTGTCGCTTATCAAGAACATCTGGATCTAAGGTTTGTTACCCAAATTTGATATCTGTGGTATCTTTGAACGATAAGAGGATTCACACAAAAGAATTTCGCAGAAAGTTAGATCAGATGGCTGTGTCACACAGACCAGCCAAAATCAATTACTTTACCCAACTAATGGTAAAGTTGAAGACTTGTGTCGAGCTGATTGTGTGAGCAGATCACCACAAGCGCCGACGTTTTGGTACAACCGAAGCCAGTGAGCGCATTCCGAATCATGTGATACACAGAAAGATACTGACAAGTGGCACCAAGTTTCCGTACCCAATAAATGGGTGCAGTATGAACGGACTATTTGCACCCTAGCACTTGTATTCGCCTGATACCCACAACAGTAGCTTCCAGTACAACGGGTTTGCTAGTACTTAACATAACAACGCCATGCCACATCAGTAAGTTTCCCTTGGAAACTGGCGGCATCTGGAAGGTTATGGCAACTTCTAACCTGGTTCTCAGTCAATTGGGTACGCTAAGTCAAGAACTTTCCATGACTACAAGAATTAAGAATTAACGGTTATTTGCAGGATTTGAATGGTTTACGTAAATATTACAAATTAGCCGAGTTTTCAGAAGTGAAACCCGGTCAAATGTTAGCATGCCAAAAAAGAAATGGCTAAACGGCATCTTCTGTGTAAACAACAGTTCACGTTAAGCGACTGTTGAATAAATACGAACGGATTAAAACAGTTTGGGATGAACAGAATGAGTTGGATGTGACTGGATTCACTCCGTAAATTAGATGCAAACCATGACATACTTGTAAATGTTGAAACTGATGAACATCGTAATGAAAACACCATACTACACTTGGAGCCACACTTGGATGATCCTATCAGAAGAGTGATATCTTCCACAGAAGGTGCAAGGAAGATTGTGGGGGAACAGTAGACGTAATGTGAACGAAAGTGTTCATTTGTGAAGAGGATAACGCCTATATATTAGAATTTGAAGCGGAAGATATTCGACAATTTTATTGTCGAGTCACATAAATTCAATAAAATAGAAAAGCAAGAGGAGATTGCTAGACAAGATAACAACCAGAGAGTTGATAGAAGAGAACCTGGACTTAAGTTAATGGACAGTAGGTGTCTAGAGAGAGCGCAGTGAAGCTGGCCAATCGAAAACAAGAACATGACGTGCTAATATTTGGAAGTATTATGATTGAGAAAATTAACGACATATCATTTGGCTCATTCTATAAAATCGCCTTCAAATAGTGAAAAGACTATGTTGATAGGATGTCAGTTTTTGGCTAGACTGTCGTCAGCGTAGCTGGAGGGAAGGTTGCAGGACAAAAATAGTTTACGTAGAGAGAGAACAAAAACAGGTTGAGTTAGTGACTTGTTGAAAAAAGGTCTGTTCAGACAAATTAATTATTTACTGCTATTATAATAATTTCACGTTTATAAACTATGACAATACACAGAAACAATATTCGAGAGAATTGATAACGGAGGGTTGTTGCAATGCCGCTATGTCTCAGGGGAATATCTACCATAGTTATTTGCTTTTCTCCAAACAAGTTAAGTCTGCATGAAACGGACTGGCAAGTGTCTCATAGATGGACTGTTACTGTTGACATGCAGAATGTCACTTTGTCAGTAGATTAATTACTGGTGATTATGTAACCCAACAGTGTTTTCTGGGCGTTGGATTTGTAAGAAATCGGTTATACTACCGGAACATGCTGACACTTGACCAGTAGCGGGAAACGTCACCGTTGATAGTCAGGTAAGAATCAGTGAAACGAGTGAAGATTACGGTATACTCTTTACGAATTATCGAAAACAATTCGTCTTTTCAGTGTCAGCTGTCTGAGATTATTGCGAGCTGTTAAACGCTTAGTGAGGTATTTCGGATACAAGATTGTGTATGAACCATAAGTGGTAAATAATTTGTCTAATATGAAACAGATTGGTCATTTAGTAGATTTCAAAGAATCTGTAGTGGTAACAAAACAAACTGAGGAATAGGGCTGTCCAACCTTTGAGTGTGCTACCGCGGTTATTGCTGTTGGCGAAATTCGAAGAATTTGCCACGGTATGTTTAACAACTCATTGTAACCATATTACCTGGTTAGTGGATTACACTTTGGCGAAAAAACGGTCTCATTGATCAAGACGGTTGTTAATCTATTGGCATTTGTCTTGCATAGTTAGTAGTTTTATCTAAGTACTGGAACAATTCATTTCGATTAGAAAGCAGCCACATACTCTTTCGAATATCACACATGATAATTTGTCAATAAGTTGAAATCAGAAACAGACAATTTTCCACAATTTATCTGAAACACTGAACGTTCAAGCGTTTTGTCCACGTATTTGGTCACGGAAGCCTAAAGACGGCATTGAGTACTTTGTGATTAGGCTCATCATTATGAGTAGATTTGTGGTCTGCTCTCAATTTTGTTTGATGCGTTTGCATTCTGACTTCCCAGGTTAAACTACCCATAGAGAAACCGCTGAGCTTGAGTCCTAACTTTTATAAAATTGATTCAAACTGTACGTATTGTCCGTCACGGTGAGACTGGACCTTGAGGTGATGTGACGGCTTGCGCATCTCGATGACCTTTCGGGCTAAACTGGTCAGAGTTACTCATACCAGGCTGGCCAATAGGTAGAGGTCTGACAAACCACAGTCTCCTGGTCATCCACGTTGGGGGTTGGACGATGATTGGCATCTCTTCCTGAAAAACGTACCATTTCGGGTACACTGCCACCCACCCGCTGCCTTGCGGTACAGGCTTTCGAGCCAAAGGCTTTGGTTGAGAACCCTAATCGTTCTCCTGTCTATGTCTGGGCGTCCTGGCAGTATCTCAGCCCACACACAACCATGACTACTCACAACATAAACAATTCCATACTGCATCGGCCGTCTCGCAGTATAAATCGGGTCGCCCTACCTGCTGCATACAGCAGGGTGGATAGACGAAAACATGCTACTGCTGACCCCTCCCCCACTGTCCTATCAAATTTATCTCTCAGGCCCCTCCCGAGCACCAATTCTGATAACTTCTCTGCAGGTCCAACAGCAGATATAATTAATCATAGTAACACTGTGCCGATAAGTCCCAGATCTCGCCACTCAGTCTCAGACCTCCCTCGTCCTGTGCTTCGACCTAGAACGCAAATTAATATAGGTGCCTTCAACGTTCGTACTCTAAAACAAATTGGTCAACAGGCTGCTCTCGAACGAACGTTAGACTCGCTACATGTTGATGTTTGCTGTATCTCAGAGACTAGAATCCACGACAGTAGTCAACGTATGGAATTGACAGCACCTGCACTTTCTACCCGATACTGGTTATACACTTCAGGTGACTCTCCGGCCGCGGTTGCAGGTCAGGCTGGAGTAGGTATAGTCCTCAGCACGACGGCCGCCGCCGCATTGATGGATTGGATTCCTGTTAATAGTAGACTTTGTGCCGTCTGCTTGGCAGGTTCTGTTAGGGTCAGTTCTAGACGCAAAAGCGTAAGAAGTCTTCCCGTTGTGTCTGCTTATGCTCCAACTGACTGTAGTGACGTCGGCGTCAAGGAC
>QNGE01003029.1:24410-75760 GCA_008508345.1 Paragonimus westermani | reverse complement strand
ATGATGATGATGATGATGATGATGATGATGATGATGATACCTACTGTACCAAAACTCAATCACGAATGACTGATGAATTGATACCGTTTGCATCAGGCATATTTGACTAATTTTTGACTGTGTTGAGGGTAAAACAGTAATCACAATTTTTGTATACTTTACGTCTGGTTGCATTAATCTGTTAATCGTAAGTCTAAAAGTGGCTGAACAACGTCGGGAAAACATTTGACAACCAGGTGTTTTACTGTAATTTCGATAAAACCGGTCGTCAAATAAACATCGGTATTATGGAAGAATGTGGGGCAAATGCATGAAACTTGGTCTTCGTTTTGAATGTCAGCAGCCCATAGCAATTCTCTGTTTTAAGTCAACTGGATCACGGATTAGTTAAGCATTATCAAGACGACAAGAAGACGTGCGCTGGGAGATGTAAACAGTTCTTTTATTCTCATAAGTTGGTTACATGAGGCGTTCAATCATAAGTTTAACACATGTCAGCCAAACAGTGGAGTGAACCAACATCTCATGGGCGTACACCAGTGTAAAAGGAACTGTCTCCGTGTCACGGTAACGAGATTGATTGTGTCGGCATGTTCTGTCAACAGAGAGCCGGTGTGTGACATTTGGTTAACAGCTGTTCCCAAATCGCAAACAGATTGGGGTGGTGAATGCTTAATAAGACCGTAAACAAAGTAACTAAGTCAATCACATGAATTCCTGTGATTGAGTGCTTCTCGACCGAAAGTGCCAGTTTTTTGATCGAATATAGCATAGGCTGTTCTGTGCACAACCTACTTGAGGGATGGAAATGGCCTTGAACTTGACAGTGAACCGCAGCCCAGATTTTGACCCTGTCATTGTGCAGTATTGCATTCACCAAGTGGTTAGGAATTCTTAATTTGAATCAGTTAATTCTGCTGACTGGTGTAACTAGTGCTTAAAGTTGGCCTAATTGACTATACCCTGTTGAAGATGATAAGCACACATGTTTACTTCGGTCGGAACTTCAGCACTACTTTGAAACGAAGTTTATTAGTGAACTGCTTGAGACGGCAAATTAGGCCATTTTAAAACAACTCAATTTTGAATCTCGAATAGACCTTCCACCAATCACCCTTCTAAGAGGACCACTACATAACTAAGTTTCAGTCTCATCACAGTTCAGGCAGCAGGGCATGTTTTTCAGAAGGAATTCCTGACCACGAAGCCATTGATTAGACTTGCCGAGACAAGTACCTTATTTTTATGGAGACCGTCAGGGAGCTTGAGTACTATTCGCAGATATATGTGTATGAACGTGTAGCTGTGAGAAGTTTGTTATGTATGATAGGTGACCAGTGGTACACTGGTCAACGCGGTCACATCAAAAACATGTGGACCGCGATTCACCCCCTTGTCGAGACAAGTTTGTGTACCACCGATGATCAGTGAAAAAACAGTACTTAAGACCATATTACTCCGTTTTCAAAGCAATACCACGTCGCTTCACTGCTCTGATTACTATTCTATCGCAGGCTAGTTATATATCGTTACCGACTGTGTCATACTCATCCACCTGATTTAACACAATTTCCTGAAATTTGACAGAACTGGAGGTTCTAAAGGCACAGTTTGTTTACTTTGTACAATACCGCTCTGTCTTCTTGAAGCTTATTTTTACGTGAGCAGGAGATTGTTTACTTCTGCTCCATTAGTGAGTTACGGGAACGGAAACACTTTCTACTGATCGTCAAGCTAGTTTACTCTCTTGTTGGGCATTGAAATTTCCCCCGTTTGTTAGTCGGTCGCAGCGAGAAAACATTAACCGAAGTGGCAGAGATTGGGAATTGGTTCTTCAAGTGCCTTCGAATCTGTTAATCTTATGTGATCTAACGGGGCAATATTGTAGCTGATTTGAGTTGAACACCACTGAAATTTCGTTGTAGCTTTCTCATTCTCGCAGACTTCTCAGCTAGTTCCTTTTGAAATGACGCATTAGATTGTGATTTTGCTCTTCTCACATCATGGTCATAGTCCACATCCTTGCCATGACAGAGACTTGAAGCCCGATCAGGCATTCGTACCGGTCGTTGTGCGTTGACATTACGTAAAGCATGAGAGAACTAGCATACAAATATTCAACCCCATTCGCTTGCAGATGTTGTTCAGCGATATGTTGCTGAACGCACTGAATGACTTCCGGGATATCGATCTGATTTACAGGTTCTATTAGTACAGACATCGATTTTAAGCAGAACGACAGTTGATATATCCTACCGAAGAAACTGAGGGCACGAGTTGCACCCACAATCGAATGTGACTGACATTTAGATATACCACCTCGAGCATACTCAGTGTGGCTCTTTGGCACAGTGGTCACCGCTGTTTTTTTCATGGAAACGTGAACCAGATTTCAGATCCGGTCTTGACAGGAATATACAGTGCTAACTTGATTCGACGGGAGCGTAACTTGAGTCCGGTGCTTCTGTACAAATAGGACTGGCTGCTTATCATTTAGTCTCATCCAGACAACTGCGTTCAATATGTCTCAGCAAGACGAAGAACCTTTTGATAATCACATATAAGGTCGACAGAATATCTTATGCCAACGATAAAGCAAGGAACAGACAAACTGATGTTAGTGTAAATTAAAGCGGACAGAGGTCATTCTCTTCAGTCCACATTAACGAGGTTCTGTTGCACGAATCACAAGGTGATTCAGCCTGCACGTTTAGCGCTGATTCAAGAAGACAAGGAATAAAGCCAGAAACATCCTAAGGAAGTCCAAACATTGCAGCAGCCTACGTTGACGAGTCCACTGACCGCGTAAATCGATGGTCGATGGCTGCACGACTACGGCTCTCCAAAGCTTGGATATTTGCTATGTTTCAGTCATATCACTAATAATGGTTCAGATAATCGTTTATGACCATGAAACCAATGGCAGCTTTTGAGGACTTAGCTCAGATGGTACACAAGCCATCGCACCAGCAACGTTTATTCATATGGTATGGTTTGAATAGTTCAATAAACGCCTTGGTCACAGGATGTTGTTTGCCTTGTTATTAACCTTGGATAATGATAAGATCGGTTTCTGGTAGAAGTTCGTTTGAAAAGCAGTATACGCGTGCTTTCCACAGAAAAGAAGAGGTGATAATCGCAACAGGTATAAAACACTCTATGGTGGGTTCATGTTTAGCTGGATAGCAGGCATAAATTGTTTCAGGTACGCAGACGGCGTTATATAATCTGATGACTTTTTACACCAAGAAAAAAAAGAATGTGACATTTTGGGTTGGCTATGAGGGCTATTCACGCACATTCCCAATCACCTCATGTGGTTTTGGGATGTAAACTACATCTTTATTTATATACGTTTAATTTTTCACATTTGAGATCATACGCATTTATTTATCGGTTTTAGGATTGTATCAGATATAACTGAAAATGAGTGTTCAGCACGCTTTTTAAAACTGTGATCATATATAACATTTTTCATATCATCAAACAGACGTGAATTGGTTCGTTTGAAAAATCGATTACTGGAGCTGGATTTGGAAGAAACTCGTCACGATTCTATCAGTACTGAGTGAGTGAAAATGGTTCAAAGCTTTTGTACCGGAGTGCTTCTTCACAGTTCAGTTTGAAGGAAAGCATTAGAATTCGTCTTGTTTGGTCAACATACTGTTATCTTGTTTCTACAGCCTGACCAAGTTGAGTTACATTCAAGGCTAAAGACTACTCGAGAAGTTACTATAGCCTCAAATATGCACAGCTGATTTGTAAAGTCTTCACTTTGCCCGATTACAGATATACAAACATTAAGTAGGCCTTTTAAAAAACGGTGTGTCCCATTTTATAGTTAGATGTTAACGGAACTCTGTCTGAAGGAGTTGAAATGCGTTCCAAAAAAGTAGCGACCTAGCATTTTTTGGGCACGTGGGACTCTCCAGTCATATTTTATGCAGCTGAAGACTTTCGAGCCACGTGCTTGAAGGAATCGATCTGTTGACATTGTCAGCCGTATGTACAAATGAAGTGAGCGAAGAACGCGGGTGGCATAAGGCTAGTTTGTGCAGTACATCAATATTGGTGGTATATTTCTTACCGACACACCACAACAAGGCACAGGGATGCACACAATGATAACTGAATTGAAGTTTTTGTAACTGGCAGTCACCTATAAAAACTACACCCTCTTGCTGGATTGCTTTCCATAGTAACTTCCTATATACTTTCCGATTATTTTGTTGGTACACTATGTATAGTAGTTTACCATGGAGTCAAAGAGCAATCTATCAAGTGATACCATAAGGGACACCGATCGATTGTAAACTGACCGTCACGTCATTGTCGTGTACGAAGATCCCGGAACAGCTGACGATCAGTGGTGCAGAAAGAACAATTGTATTCAAACTACTGCTACGTGTTGAGTAGTACAGGACGGACGGTCGTCATGATTGTGCACAAGACGTCTCGACAATGAATCAGCACCGGAGTGTCATTTGCGGGGTCGGCGTTTACATATCAAATCACATTCTTTTAAGATCTCATGCCACCTGGCTAGCTGTTCTTCTGGGTCTTTGTGGAGATTGATGGTACGTGCAAAAGATAAAACTAGTTTTACCTGGAGGGTGATGTAGGAGATGTCGTACGAAGAATACCAACGCAAGTGTCCATTTTCACCTCGTTCAATAATGTTTCTCTCACTTGCTCAAACATCGACTGCCACAGGCTACTACCCATTCTCTTGCGTTCAGTCCTCGTTGCAGCAGAACTTCTTCGAATGCGCTGTCACTTGCATCAGTGTCAGGGACAAATTCCCCGATATCTGACGACAGATTTAGAAAGATTAGTAATGGTGCCGTATACAGAGCTTCCGAAATAATTTTAGGGCTTGATTGCAATCCTTTCTCCACGTGGGTTCATGACCGTCTTGTATAAGTATTGTTAGATGAGTGGGAATGTGGGCAAAATTGACGGTGAAGCGCCGGTAATAGGATGCAAGTCCGAGGGAGCTTCTTAGCACGATTGCGTCTTTCGGCAGGGCCATGATTGAATCTGTTCCACCTTTACGGATACCAGACCCGGAAATTATATGTCCCACGAATATCATATCCTTGAACAGGAAATAGCATTTTGAATGTTTTGGTTTCAAACCAACTTCTGCCGGACGGTCCAGCACAGACTACAAATTGTGCATCTGCTCTTTTCAGGCGCTCCGTAGACTTCGACTTCATCCAGCTGGACTGAGTACATTCCGGGAGGAGGTCAGGTGGTACTTTTTGTTTTAATCCCTGGAATATAGTCGGTGCGTTTGACAGTTCAAAAAGCACATTTTAAATCTCAGACGGTCTCGAAGATGCTGTTCTAGGTCATCTTAGCTCGATCGTCCTCTTCAGTCTTCACCTATCAATAACCTGATGCCAGATCTAATGTGCTGAAAGGTAAGATCCCGTTAAGTGCATCAAAGAAGTCATTGATTCTTGGTAATGGGAAGGCATCTTTCTTCGCCATTTGGTTGAGCTCTCCAAAGTCAACGCACAATCGTCGTTTACCGTCCTCCTTTATTTCCCAACACTATTGGGCAGCCCATGGGGTATTTTAAGGTTGGATCACACTATCCTGTAGCCTACCATCAACTGTCTTACCCACTTCATCCTGCAGATATGAAGGTATGCTGCTAGGAGATATCATTGTTTCAAAAGGCCTGTGTGGCCTAGCTTTGCTTTCTCTCAAGTGAACATATGTGGCCGACTTTTAATTACTGATTTCAAACGTTCAGTGCATCGTGAGTTGTCAGAAGCTCCGCTCGGTCGGAACAACTGGAATATTTGACGGTTTACTTTGGAGGGAACTGCAATGACATGGATGGAGAAATTGGTTTCTGGCGAGTTTTTGGACATGGATATAAACTGAGCTGTTTCGGACGGGTTCCCTGTCAGAAGGTTGCACAAGTCGAGCGCGCATTTGAAACGGAACAGCAAACTCCTCCTTATTGTAACACAGAAGGGAGGGTTGGAACTCACCACAAAATTATGTTCGGTGGGACGCTCGGTCATTATAACCGGTGCTGGTATTCTGCCCTCCGTCGGCATTTGGTTGTCTCTAAGAATGTGTTGGCATCATTTTTTCTGTCTACAGTCCGAGCGTCGGTGTGCCGTGCATATACTGAGTACACTAAGTGACGCCCCGGTACCAGCTAGACCTGTGAGTACTATCACACCTACTGTCATACGCACCATAAGCTCTGCTATTGATTAAGAGTAGTGGGCAACGAACGGAACATAAGAGGACTATGGAATAAAACTGCTCTGGCTTGATTTTGAACGGGCCCAGTCGTTGGTTTCGTAAGCTTGGTGTTTTCCTCTTAGTCCATGAAGGCGGGATCTGTGCAATCTGTTCTAACAGGACTGCAGCCGTTGTACCGCGAGTGATTAGGACACACCTGCAAGTTAGAACTTCCGTTACGCTGCGGGGGAGCCGTTCTTATCGCTGGCCATTCCTGCCACGATGCAACACTGTGATGGTCGTCTGACGGCTGTTCCAATCTTCCCGATGTTCCAGGTCAGTTGCGACGCAGCACCCAATTCGCTGAGCGACTGGAGCGATAAATCCATTTATTGTTGGCTGACACGACCCCTTTTACCAACTTTTCTGGGATGCGTTTTCGCGTTCTTCAGGGGGATATTTTTCACAGCCTCGCCCGGCCAGGCACCGTGGCCGGCAAACAAACGAAAAAACAGGTTCCCTTTTTAGTTGTCTACCAATCGCTATGCGAAATGTTGAAACTTAAAAAGAGATCTGGAGAAGTTCTGCTAAATACCCTAATGAGTTAGTTGTCGTCAGGATTGTAGAACCGTTTTTTAAGACACCCCGGAACGATTGGTACATCTTGGTACTGGTGGATTACGTCACCAAATAGTGCGAAGCAATCCCACTTGCACAGTTGGACACGCCGACCGTAGCAGCGACGGCTTTCGACCATTGGTTTTGCCTTTGGAAAGCCCTCCCTCCAACTCCATTCAGTTCAAGGCGTTTGTTCTGAAAGCCCCTTGGTTTGCAAATTTGTAGGCTACCGGAATGTACAAAACGTGAACTTCAGTTCACCATTCGCAAGGCAACGAGTAGATAGAAAGAACGAGCCGATTTCTCAAGAGTTTTCATAAGGCCTTTGAGGACGGGAATATTACCGAGTGAGACTTGGCCACACCAATGTGTGTGTTAACATACCGCATGCGTCGATTCACCAAATTACACCATTTTTGCGGACCGGCCGAGAAGTGGGATTAGCCCCGGATGTTTGGTTGCCAGTAAGTCGGCACTTTTGAACTTCAGGTGCAGAGTACAACCTTCTAGACACCCTTCGACTAGTCTATCAAATGGCACAATCACATCTCAGAATTCCACATATACCAGAAGGACTATTACGACAAGAAAGTATTTGGAACCCTTCTGAAGGTTGGAGAATGTGGCTGCATGACACGGTTCCAAACCCGGGAGTCCCAGCGAAGATGTACTAACAATGACAAGGACCATATATTGCTAAATGAACACTCACGGAGGTAACCCGTTTAACTGAGGCACCGACAGGCGCTAACAGACAGTCGGCAGTGGTTGAGATCAACCGAATAAAGTCATTCACACAGACTACTGTTTGTAAGCCATTATCAGTCTTTCACAAAGTCTGACTGAAGGACGAGGTCTCCAACGAGCTGGACACAAGTGAAGCAATGGGGACAGTGCACAGAGAACACAGAGTTGTGTAACGCGCGATGGGAACTAGTAAGCGTGCATTGATCGAATTTGAATTGATCGCTACGTAAACGCCGTGCATGAAAATATCGGATCAACTGATAACACGAAAGAGTAATCAGGTGGGACTTAGAGATCTATTGAAATGACAGTTACTAGGTTTCTCTCATGGGCCGAAGGACTTAGTTTGCCACTAATTAAAAGCTACTCGGTGCTCGACCAATTAAAGAAGTGTGATACTTGACAGTTAGAATAGTTTAATAGGAATTCGTAATTTTTGGCTAGACGATCAAAGTCATTTTAACTTCGGATCTTCCTCCTTTAGTTCACACCGTCTACTACTCATTATGTTTTCGTATCCTCAGCGGGCGTTAGTAACGAGAGAATTGCAAATCAGTGTTATCTAAAGGATGAACAGAACGAACAACAACGAATCCAGAATACATGTTTGGTGTGCACTGTTAGTTATACAGTTGGTTATACAGTACTAGTAAGATAACATAACATTAGGCTTCATATTAATAAATCAGTCCTCACAGCAATCGTTGGTGCACAGAAGTGAATTAGTATCTAGTATTACTGACGGCCTTTTCTTATAGAGAACCACATGGAAGAGTTTTCCAGACTTGGTAGACAAGTACCGAACAACGGCTTGCTCATATCATTCATTTTAATGTATTGCTTCCTTACATTCAAGCACACTAGATAGGCTCGATACTGTCCTTCGAATTTCACGTTTCCCATCAGACAGCAGTGTACTCTGTACATTGTAAAACTGCCTTTTTTCGGCGGTATTTTTGGGGGCTGTTGGGACTAAAGATTTTTATCATTTTCAACCTTGAGTTGTACCTGTGGGTACTACGATCCGGAATGTCACATAATAAATTATATCACAGTCAGACGTTGTACTGTCCAAAGGGTTTCTATTACCTCGTACATTGTTTTTAGTTATGGTCACGTGCCCATTAACTAATTCCAATAACGATTAGTTTACTTTCCTGTTTTTAAAAGATGAGTTGCAGATGACAACTACATTTGCACCATGCAACTATACTGTAACAAACAGGAATGTGGATGCTTTCGTTGCAGTTACAGATGTATATTAAAACAATTCACTAGTTTCAACTGATGCTGTTGATGTGTGCCTTGCGTCATAGTTACTGTTATCAAATTGTGAGTATATCAGCAATGGTTACAAGAAATATTGGACAATATTACTTTTGATGTGTGACTTGGTATTATCCGTCTAGAAGTCGGCTCATACTATGCTTACAAACATTTGTTATACAAGGTAACTTTAGTTGAGCGCGCACAACATATGTACACGTATACGTATTTAAGACATAAGCAGGTCACATTTGAGCTGCTAATTCTAGCACGCACTAAGAAACCTGGTGCATAAAAATCTGTTGGGTCTCAGGAAGGCCAGTTGGATGATATCAATAGTTCAACAAGATTTTATTCGTTTGGTTCAGAGCTGCACAGTGCGAGCCGGTTTCTATTGCTTCATTCAGGTCCATTTCTTTTCAGGAATGTTTTCATTCGAAGGTAGGACTTCCAACGTAGTCCATGGAACCAGTAGAGGGATGAACACTCGCAAACGTACCATCAGTATGGGGCTGCAGTTTATTCCAGTTAATTACTTAGAAGCTTCATTATGTATTGTTTAGAATCCCCGGTTACACTATAGTGCACTTTTCAGAGGCTGATGTTCTTAGATTCTAATCTTTATGCATTCCAGCGTTTTTGCGGTTTCTTGATGTAAATCGAGAGGTTCTTTCAACAGATTTATATTTTTTCGTAAATCAGTTTTTTTCTTGCGTTTTACTTTGCTCAATCATTTGTACTTTTCACCTAGGACGTCTCCCCCCGTGAGATCATACCAGGCAGCTTACACCGGTGTTAATTGTTCAACCATTTTCTTACGGATAAACGTCCTTAACTCTATGTCATCGACCTGCTTAGTTTCACGCCGATAATACTTATTTGTTCGGCCTAACATTAACGAAAATCCTTCGTGTGATACGTACTGCGTGCCTCCAATAGATCACAGGCATCTGTGGATAAGATGAACAGCTGATAGATGGACTGGGAACGAGCAACGTATCCATCAGAAAGCTGATTCGTTGTCTGAGGCGGATGGACAGAAAAAACGAAATCACGGAATTAGTAAGATATGTAGCATCCATAGTTAGATGATGGAAAATTTGGCTTTTTAAGGCTGAAGATGTGGAACTTCGAAGAGGACGGATCACTCACTTTTGTAGTGGTTATCCACGCCAATCACCGCTACAGTGACCCTACGTATGTAAAAACCGTCTGCTGTTGTGGTCGTTTCGTACTGCACTAATGAGAATTCATGAGGTAGAAATGTGTGCCAAGCCTCCACCTTGGGTTTCAACGTTGAGTGGCACCTGTGAACAAAACTTTCTATTGTATACATTTTGAAGCTGGGCTTAGCCTCCAAATCGGTTGAATATAGTAGTCTGACCGAAGAGTCTGGGTTTTACTTTCAGAAATGGGCTGCGGGTGTCCAAACATAAGGAACAAACTAAAATCTGTTTCAGTCAACTCTCACCCTCCTGTAGGTTCCGCATAATCTGTGAATTACCCGTGTAGAGCGTGCTATTTGGGTTATTAGAAAAGTTCCGTGAATAATCTTCTAAACGCGAGAACCATGAAGGTTTATGGCATCGAACTACAAAAAAATTTTACAGCCGGCAACGACGCGTGTTTATGATGATCAAAGGAACACAACAAACTTATGGCAGATTAAGTAGGAGTTTGAAATCAGAAGGAATACGCACGCAATTCCAGCCAATACTCTCAGTGGATCTGAATTTGGTTGTACTCATCTAATCTTAGTTAGGTGCTTCGGTTGGTTAATAGTGGAACATTGAAATCTCATTCCAGCTGGAAATTGCACTGTCTTTGTATGAAACCAAATGTGTTAGTCGGGTTTCCCAAACGTATCGAACAGCACCAAGGCAAAGCTGATATCCATCATCAAAGCTAACTGTGGGATTTGGCGTGACATTAAACGGAGAAGGTTATTAGCTGCTCGCTTGACAGAAAACGTTGCGATCAAAATAACCACCAACCATCTTCGAAGGGGAATGGATTCGCATCTTATAAGCAATATTATAATTTCAAGTTGACCATCACTCACATTTGATCGCAGCGTTCGCATTCAGATAGACTTTCCAGCCAGCCTCTTTCGAAAAGAAGCAGTAGACTCGAGTTTCGCTCTCATTAGAGCTCGTCAGTAGTGCATATCCTTGAGTGATGGTCAACTTGAAAAACAGTTTCTCACAAATTTCTTTCATCAAGATGGTTCACAGGGACTATTACGCATCATCTCATTTGGTTTCTATGTTAACCATTAAGGCTTTCCTCTAATTAAGTTTGAAATCTTAGCCCATTTCTATCTTCACTGGCTAGTAGTCAGTGGATTATATCCCGGGATTTATGAACAAGTTGCAACTACTGGCCTTGAGTACATCTGTTCAGGTGGTCGGAGCAAAAATTGTGGCATTCCTTATTTAATGGCTGACTGAAAGTGTTATCCATTTAGTCGAACGACAGCTAGCAGTGTATGCATAAACTGCGACCCCACTATTTTGCAGGTAGTTATCCATCGCCAAAAAAGTGGAAATTCCGTTCTGTCTAACTAGAGTGAAACGAGTGGATTTCATTCCGGTGAGAAAGAGGTAAAGTACATAGCTTCCACTGAACTCGAATTTTTCAGCTTGTGTCCTTAAAATGCTGTTTGCTGATTAAAAAGACGTGAAAAATTCCATGAAAAGCATCCTACACAAATTTCCTCTATCGTTTTGACTTTAATGCATTTGGTCAAACAAGTAAGTTTAATTGTTGATAGTGAACGAACACAAACAAAAACTGCCAGCAGTAGATGTTGGGTTTAATAATTGCATGCGTGTTCATCTGTAATGGCTTTATGATGAGAGTTAAGTCCACCCAACAAAAGTTTTAGTTAGGGCAGCAAAATTTCAACTCACTTTACGTGGTTCATTTTGAAAAAAGGATACCTAAAGAGTGTGTCTGTATGCTGGAATCAGCCATGAGTGCTGCTCGGTTTATACGCATGAGTCAGGATGACATTTTTGCATTGTATATTTTAGTTGGGACAGTGCAAAAATGTCGCCATCTGGTTTATACGCTGCTCCTGAAATGCAAACAACCTTGAGTAAGTAACCGGTTACGCTGTATAAACGAATTTTATCGATTCTCACTTACGTCGATAATTTTTAAACCGTGGTAATTCTATTTACACACAATGCCGATTCAATATTCAGGCCAATACCAATTTCTACTTTATAGTTAAGTCACGTGGTGCGCAAAAATGAACAAACTAATTCATTTAATCCCATAGATTGGTTTCTCGGAAGCTTCCTTGGTTTTATTTACAGGGAAACTTACTATACTGATATAAGCTAACCGTTGTATGGGACCTTGACTTAAATGTCTATCTAGTGAAATTTGTAAATTAGTTGTTCGAATCCAAGATTCGATTGCTAGGTCGGGATAATCGAACACGTTTGTGATATGAATCACTCATTCGCGTAGTGTGGGGTTTGAAGTCACAGAAAACTTTTCTCACCAAGGCCTTCAAACGCACGTTGAAGGTTCTGACCTTTTGGGCAATTCTTTTCGACCGCTTTGTTGTACCACCAGCTTGATTTATTTTTACGTACATGATTTTGAGAAGGCAATCAAAAGTATGCTGAGCACTTCGACGATCGCCAGCACTTGTTGGACTGTTCATGGCCAGTTGTGAGTCACCTGATAGTTAAGGTTCTACTCTTCATAATGAGGAGGATCTTGGAGAAGAATTTATTAGGATACTATTAAATGAAGATTATGTGGGAATGCCACTGTGATTCTCTGATCAGCTGTCGAGCATGCTGAATGCAGGTTGGTAACAGCTTCTTTTGATACTACAGACGATATTCCAGTCGACTTTGATGATGGCCAGCTGAGTAGTCCAGCTAAGCTTCGTGATCGACCTATACGGAAGTAGCGTAATCCTCCATCATCTGTTATGAAATAGCCAAAGTTAGAGATGAACAGCGGAATTTTTAAAACGACATGCGTAGTTTAACGAATCAGTTAGTTCTTTGACACACCATTCAATAACCTTGTCAGACCGTCACGTAATATTTTTGCCTAGTGAGCATTTCATTATCCATTTAATTGAGGCACAGTGGCGTGAATGTGAGTAGCAAATCGAAACACACAAGCGAGATACACCTTTTGATCAGTACAGAATTGTGAGTTATCATAGCTAACCATTTCATGGTTGAATTTAGCAGTGGTGAAAAAATTCATCGGATTTATCCAAACGTTTTCATTTCATGTGGTGCAATGAGGGTGTTGCTTATATTTCTGAACTGTTTAGTCACAAAGGGCGGACCGTGAAGATGGTGCTAGCAAAAACAGCAAGGTTGACTGACTGAATGTCCGTGTGTGTGGTTACACCTAGTAGGCGTGCTGTACCCACACCTGGACTCTAAATCAGTGGAAACAATGAGGTTAATTGCGCAGACTCCCGTTATTTTGACTGCTGTCAGATCTGCCGATGAATTGCGAGTGACGAGTTCGTGCGACAGAAGATAGGGCTACTTTCGGACATCGTGAAAGAAACATCTGAGAGAATCTTAGCCTGAAAGTGAAAGCCAAGTTGTCTTTTACGATGTTGTACGGTAACGAAACCTGAAATGTGAAATATCTAGGCCGCTTCAATTAACAATGTCTAAGATGTGCCCTGAGTTATCGGTGGTAGGACATGATGCCGAGTACCGAGGTACGCCGCAGAGTATGCAGTGAACGTTGCCTTTCAATTAACTTTGCTGGCTGTGATGAATGGTTTGTGAAGTGACTGCTGTACGGGAGGCTAAAAGCAAGTAAGCAAAACCCTGGTGACCTAACGCTACTCTACCTGGATTATATCCAAGCAGATCGTTCGTGTTGTTCTATCGATTGAGGAACGTAAGAAAACGTATCCTTGAACCGGACATTCTAAAGAAGTGCGGTTCGAAAGTTGAGTGAGAAACAGTTATTTTGATTGTGGATTCAAGCGTGCGGTACTCACAGGAACTGTTGGCATCACAGACCATGATGATGTAACCATATGTACCATGAAAAATGTGGCCAAGAATATGCTAGCCGTTTTAAATTGTTACCAGCAAATTCACAACACAGTCAAAAAAGAGATGGCTTAGGCGTTAAACAGAATTAAGCGGACTCAATTACTCGAATCACTCAGCAACCGTCCCCTTCGGAACACTCACTTGCTCTCCTTTTCAGAAACTTGAGTCCTTGTGATTTGTTATTTCTTTTCAATTTTACGTTTATTGTTGTATGTTGAAAGCTGTTTTGGCTTCCCATCCCATACCTAAGTGTTTGTTTGTTCTCTAATATGTACCTCTTTATTAGAGCTAATCTCATCTGATTTTTCCAGTATCCTTCTTCCTTGCTTACAATTTAATACTAGAGTTTGTCTATCTATTGTGTCCAAGTGACGAGGGCTTCACTGTCACACAAGCGTACCATTTTATTAACTGCCAACGGCCATTTGAACTACAAAAGCGTTCACACACAAGACTCTCGGCAGTAGTTTCACGAAACAAAGGCACAAGTGATACTCTGCAAACCACTTGCGGCGATGTTTACGCGCCGACGTGTTTTTGCTCCAGTCACTGTGACAGACTAATTCAGAACCGGATACTGTCAACAGTGTCCTTAAAGGAGTAAAACTGATCGGCCAGATATTGAAGACTGACCGTTATTCAGTATCCGTCAACTGGGGAATGCAGCGTTCTTGTTCATTATAGGCCTACTGATTAAAGTGCCTGAAGAGTGATGAGAACATCGAAACCGCTGATTTGTTTATAAAAAGAGGGTCTGCTGAATATAGAGCTCGCAATTCTGCACGTTTTCAAAATGAAAAACATTAGACGGAGGTCACGTAACACCCGGGAAACGACATATGGACACACACACCTATCAGTGTCAATGATCATATGAAGGTCTATGCAGCCAAAGTTTAACAACACTTATCTCCAACAAATGTTTGTGATGTAGCACATGCTTTCTTGTTTTCGTGAATTGACCTTGCCTTATCATCAGAAAATCCCGTGACCTCATGTTTCTCTGCTTCAGTAAATCGCGAAATAATTCATGAGTAAGCAGGTTGATTGTCTGTGAAACAACATTACTCAATGATTTGTGAGTATAGTAGTAAACCCGACAGCTTATCCTCATTCCTATCAACACTGTTTTCAAACCTCGGTCGTACCGTTTCTTGCTACGGCTCGGGCTGCAGTTGACTATAATAATATTCCATGAAGCAAGAGGGTAGTAACTAAGTGCAGAAGAGGGGAAAAGGAAGGGGGTGAAAATTAGGGGCAACAGAACTTTATGGAAGAAGAATCAACACCCATGCCTTCTCATGTACTTCAGTGGCCGTGACCAACCGTCTTGTCAGGGGGTTTTCTACAACCAGTCATGTGGACAATCTCGAACTACACAGTGAGAGAGGCAGAGGCTTCTATCAATCCTGTTCAATCGGGCGTCACCATTTCATCACCTGACCATCTTGCGGTATTCTACGACCACTGCCGGCCACAGTGAACAATGCACGGTGCATCTGATGCTTTGTAAGCATACAAAGTGGCCAAACAAACGAAGACTATGCATTTTCACTCCTATTTTTATCGGTCGCGAATTGGCACTTTTTCAAAGTACGCGTCGACGCACTGTTGGGTTACTTACACTGTCAGCCCACTTGATAACGACTAGAGACGGAACAATGGTAGCTGAACCCCAATAGTCTACATGCACTTTCATATGAGTGGGTCAGATCTCTGATCCTTGGAGCAAAACTGGATGTGCACATACATTGTAAGTCATTGGCGTTTATTCGATAATTAAACATCTCTTCAATGCCAGGGGTGACTAAGGCTGAACATTTTACAAATATTGCAAGCTGCCGGGATGACACTACCCAGGCAGGTGAAGCGATCGACTGTCCCAAGCAGTCTTTCTGCAAAAACTAAATTAGGTCAGTGGTAAACCAATGTTGTAAAAATAATTTACATCATACTACACACGCATACCGCTCATAGTGATGCCTACTACTCACACGGGTCATATCATTCATCAAGCTCAGGGAAAATGAACAGGGGGGGAAAACGTAATCGGCAGACGAGATATCAGTCAGCCTACTGTCTCGTAAATGCTTCACTCCGACATCTCCAGATCCCATAAGTGCTGCTCCCAGAATATCGTTCATTACATAGCTGAAAAGGACGAGAGATATTGAAAAACTTTGTCGGGTACCACCTGAAAGTGAAGTTCACCTAAGGCTGTTGCTTATAAGTGCGTAGTCTTTACCCACACTAAGCATATGACAGCTTCAGTAACTTCACATTCTTCTCTGGGATTCCTTTGTGATAAAGACAACTCACAAGAGCATGTCAGACAACCTATTCAAAAGTTGCAACAGTGCATACACTAAATACGCTACACAATTCAAAGGAACCATCTGGGTCATACTTCTGGTTAGATTAGTTTCACAGTCTCATTCACAGGTTCAACGTTGATTTGCTTATTTCTGCACAGATTATGTGCGTGATTATCATGTTTCATCACATTCCATGAAACTGTCTGTGGAGAAATTTCGCTCGTTTGGACACAACTAATACAATCCAATTTGCACTTATCCGTTTAACATTTTTTTCAGATGGGGTTTCGGTCTCCTACATGGGTGACATAAAAGGGCAACAGCTGACCAGGTTAGAAAGAGAGGCACTGCATCACGAACGTTCTCGTCTCGAGAAAACTCGAGAAAGTCTGGAGAAAGAACACGAATCAGCAGCGAAACGAGTGTATCAATTAGAAAGAGTGAGTCCTTTTTAAATTTTGAAACAGTTTAGATGCGTTGCTGTTGATATTCCACTGATAACATTAAAAAACGTTCCTTGAAATCTGTCCGTTTAGCATCTTATTCACAGACAGACGACATTCTTCATGCACTCATTTAGATTAGTTTAAGGGAAGAATTTAGAAATACAGATTTCAACCAGTATTCTGAATTAGTTTACCCGATGACAATGTATAGTGTCGGAACAGTGCCATAATGACATTAAATTTCAGTCTTTTCATTGTTTTACCTAAACGGTTATTCTATCTCCAAAAAAATATCAACATTATTTGTGATCTAAATTTGATCGTTCCTATGCTGGTGGGCAGTAAGAATAGGTTCCAGGCATTTCCAGTTCTTTGGGCGAGTATGAGGGTTGGAAACAGACGCATGAACGCACTACAGTTTCCTACTTGGCTTTGCCAGTTACCTAACCCGTCGAACCATTTTTGCTAGCATATTTTTCTCCAGTAAGAATTTTGCTCACTCAATCTTAAAGTTGGTCGAGCATTCAATAATTTTTTGCATCAAAATAAAGTTTTGAATTGCACTTTTGTAAAAATTACTGGACTATGTTGTTCCGATTCAAGTCACACAGAGGAAAGTGGGATTTCACAAGAGCGACGTAAACGTCGTCAAGATATCTGAGTTTTGGTCAATGCACTTAGTACACCAAACTCGCTCTTGTTTTGCCTCACGGGGCAGTCAGCGTTTAACCTGAATAAATTAAACAATCAACCACTGTGAAGGCTGACTTGATCATGTGACTTTCTGAACGCCTCTCTAAACGTGTTCTTTTGTTAAAAAGGTCACTGCATTGCGTTTGAGGCACGCGTATTGTTTCTGAAAAAAACAATAATGTTTTAGCTGGGTCGAGTTGATTGTTTTAAATGAAAGCTTATCACTCCAGAAAGTGCACACTGACGCCTTTTTTATAGATTCAGATATTACTTACAGGAGATTGTGTTAATTACTTTTACTGTCTGTGTAGTTGATTTGTTGCCGCCATTTACCTCATCGAATCAAAACATCCGGTGAAATCTTTGCTTACCAAAAGATGATCAAATCATAGTGGGCTTTCAGTAAGAAAGAATCATACATTGCGTTCAAGATGTATTGTCGCTCTGTGTGAGAATATCCAGGTATTTTAGTGTGTCCAAGATGTGCGTGGTTGTTTGTTCGAATTGCCCTTCGTTAGGTATCCATTCACTGAGCTTGGTCAATAGATCGTCTTTCGCTAAGACCGTTAGCATATACAACTGGACGGCTGTTTGAAATACACACATTTGTTTACGAACTGTGTTCGTTGCCTACTATCTGAGTTACGATTCATCAGATACCATTTACCTTTAAGTTAGGTGGTTTGCACTAATCACGTCTCATGAACGGATGCTCACTCCAGTGTGCGCTAAGGACTTATCTAATTAGCGGTGGCACAGTTCCTCGTTACTCTAAATGTCAAGCTGTAAGCTCCAGATTGGTTTAAACCTACTGATAATCTTCAAAACAATACTGTCTCTAAAAGTTGCATGTCCAATATCCTCCGAGTAGCTAAAGACTCATTATCTGATTTTTCCTAAAAACATTCGGGATATAAGACCTGAACGATTTTCGAGGTAGCGCATCAGACTATTCAGAGCTCTGCACCAGCTAGCCATCACCATATGAGTGTATATCAAGTTCACAAAAATGTGGTTTAAGTAGATCCATCCAGGACACGTTGTATCATACTGTAACGCTTGTCTAAATGTTACGGTTAAAACACTTTTGAAGACATCTATTACCCTAATCACACGACGATTGAATCGAGTCACAGTTGAACCGAACAACCCTATGGTTGTTTAGAAAGTCTACGATCGTCAAGTTCATATGCGGCCTACTGTTTTACAAGCAGCAAATGCCTTACAGTGTAACACTTAGCAAAAAAGTTAACTCCAGTTCGTAATCATGTATGCCATAACGATACTGTCATTCCTTCCGAAAGTCAAACTGTTTTTGTAATATGTTAGTACTATGATAACCAAACAGCTGTGGGTGTCCTGGCTATGGGTCCTGATGTTAAACGTAAGTATTCAATTGGGGAGAATGCAGTTGGTATCTGTGAGAGCTTATATTACATTGTGAACCAAGAGCAGCAAACAGGAGTCACAACTGAGGAACGCGCAACAGACAACAGCGCAACAAACGCTTGATATCAACCAACATCTTATCTCCGTCCACATTGTGAGGAGCAAAAACCACTTTAAATCTTTGGTTGATACCAAAGTTTAACTCTCAGAAAACTTAACTAGAGAGAAACTACTAGCTAGTTTTGGAATGAATATACAGGAAATGATGTCATGGTACACCTTCAACAAACAATATCATCTTGCCACACACTATGACAAAACTGCCCAAGTCCACATCTGTAAAGCAACCGCTTTGTGATTTTCATAATTTCACCTCTGTGACTGTTGTTTAGCCGGATAGAATTCAATAGAACAAGAGGAATATCCAATCCACTGCGTTCGGTAAAAAGTGCAAAGCCGATGTGAGTGTAACAGATGAGATCCACGTTTAAGAACCCACTGGCAGTTATCTTCCTATCTTTATTCTAAGTCACAAATTTTCATTTCACGCCTTTTACCGATCAGCTGGGAAATAAGTGTTCCGCATGGCAGGCAACTGGTTGACACGTTTGCCATATGGTTGAACCATCTTCATTTATATGTCTATATACACTGAACCAACAAAGTTGCCTGACTGTCGGAACCTGACGTCTGCTTGTTGAACCTATTGTTATCTAACTGCTGCTAATGCTATCCGGTGCGCCCGACTGATTGCCAACATAAATGTTTGAACACCTGGAGATGATTTATACCCTTTGTTTTCAGCGGTCACTTCTCGAAGTTGTCACATAATCTGCCTCTCTCAGTACCTGCTTCTTAAACTTTAAGGATATACCTCTTCATCGCTGAAGATGAATTGACATGTAAATGTCGTTTTAAAATTGACAGGCCGCAACTTACATTTATTTCCCTCAGCTCAAAAGCCACTAATGTGATGCATGAACTGACGGGTAACCCTCATACGTTATTGATTCAAGATTTGGTCTAGAGGAACAATACCATCATGGGGAATTAGTTTACGTATTAAAGCGTCAAGGGCTATCTTAATCTATGAATTGCTGATGACCACTGTGGTGTTGAACACTAGTTCTCTGTCTGTTAAAACTATCGTGAAAAATCGTACTTACTGCAAGACTTCTTACCAAATGTCACACTTTTATCGATTACTTCGAAGCATATTTGCATTCAACGGAAAACCCAAGAGAAGAAAGGTCATTACTGCTGTGTGGTCCTTTACTTTAATTTCCGTTGGGAAACATAAGGTACTACTTCAGCAGACATAAGGTACTACTTCAGCAGACAAGCAACTACAACGGTCTTAATTTGAAGCATTACGACATATGTAACCGAGTTCCTAAAATTCTCCTTGGAAAGGGTTGTTCGAATGCACATAACAATGAGTAAAAGCGAGTATCCGAGGGCTGCACTTTAAAAGAAGTTCACTAACGTGTACAAGTATTACAAGATGGCCAGTGGACAATCTGTTTGTTATGGACGGTTTCGTAAAAAAACTGAATCAGTCCGTAAATATTATAAAAAAAGACGCTAGAACAATGAGATTACACGAAAAACGCGTATTGTTTATTCCGAAAACTGATTGGTAATTATCAGCACAAATCTTTCTTAGATAACATGAACAGGAGGTATGAAGACCCTGGCTGTTAAACTCAGAAAAGTGGATGGGTTATTCCTGCCTGAACGTGATCCTCCTGATCCTCGAAGTCGCTGGGTAGAAACACCATCTGAGATGTCAGTATGCCACAATGAGTGGTGTGCTTGCATCCATGCCATTTCCATCCCTTTTGCTCGGTTTTCTTTTGTTAATTTCCAGCCTTGTTAATGACATTTTCCTCTTCTAAGATATTTCACGCCACTGTTGGAGTGAGTGGCAACCCAAGCCACAGCAACTCTGGTCAAGCTCAAGGCCATTGTGGTGATGATGATGATGATAATGATGATGATGAGAACGTTGGATGAGCATCTACTTCAATAGTGTATATCTATCAGGAGGTATCACTTCGGTGACACCAGTATATAATGAGGCATCAACATATTCATGTTTATTTTACCGGCTCTGGGGCAAATTCTGGTTTGAGTAAAGCGAACACAACTGGTGAACCCCTATTAATTAATTAATTAATGGCTCTTAGTGTGTTTTCAAAGAAATTTATGTGTGAACTTTGGCTAACTAGTTTTGTTCAAAGATGTAACTGATTTAAAATCGTAGGACTGTCACGCCATCAGGTAGTCTGCATACCAACCACATATGAGCCAACCTAGATACTTACATCTGATGGTCAAGCCAACAGCATACAACTATCAGGACCAAACCTGAGTATTCAAATCTTAATAATAGGCTCTTACAGGAGCTAAAGTGGAATATACGGCTTTTCATAGAAACAAATCAACTGACTGATTCAACGTTAGGTTGGAATGACTTTCAACTTGTAACAATCTGGATGTCTGATTACTCATCTGTTTTGAGTAAGTAGATACTGCTCACTTTGATCATGAGGCTAATTATAACACAATAACTGTGAAAAATTGACTAACGTGAGTTAGACACAAAACGGTCAATAAGGGCTATGAACGGCGTGTTTGTTGTCGGTTAGGCAGTCGCTGTTCCAAATTGTGGGCTTGATTGTTTGTGGACCAAGGTAGATTAAGTGTCCGCATGAACTTCTTTGTGAATAGATTCATGTTCCTTAGTGAAATCAGCTGTCTGTATGGGTGTGGATTATAGAGAGCTGTGGACCACTGCATGCTAAAAAGTGTCGCATGATCCGAAAACTTTGTAGCACTCTATGTTTCAACCGACGGACGTGGCCTTGGGCTGTATCTGTGTTAACAACTCGAGCTGCCTATCACAAGTCTATCTGATGATTGCCAACTACAAGATGTAGCAAACTGGCCACATTGATAGATTTTGAGATTAGCCCTGGTCATGGATGAATGTTGTACTTTAATTCGTAAAAATAGCCTTATAGTCGGCCGACAAATATGCTCTTCCATATTATAGCGTCATTCACGAGATTACGTAAATATTGGCTGAGCGTAGACAAGTTGCATTTCCTTCAGGCCAATTCTGCCCTTGGGTGTTGAAGTGAACCAACTCATCCATAATGAAGCTAGCAACGGTATAAACAGCAACTCACTTGTCCATTTGTTTCATCCTTACTGGGAGAGAGTGTGGAAAACACCTTAGTGCTGGAATCGGAGTTAGATTCATAGGTGGTATGAAGATGATGCTGTGTGATCGATCTGTCTGAAAAGCCATCTTTCATAACACTAGAGATAAAAAACGGAGTGTAATCTCTGACATGCCCTGTGAACAGATTAGTCTGATGAATGACATTCGACAGCGGTCCAGAGTTTTTTTAGAGACAAAGGTGTAAAAACTGGTATTTTGATTATTAAGTAAATCCTTGATTAAGCCACGACGTGTTAAACCCAAAAGAGTTATCGGTCTTGCGACGTTTCGTCTCCGTCGGACAGTTTTCATCTTTTGGTTTTAACTCTTTATTTACTTAATAATGAGCATCAGCACAACACACAACTGGTATGTTGCCCTATTACGGCTTCTTTGCGAAATATGCCCCATCTTATGGACTCAGCAAGGTGTCGGTGCACGTCCTCTCTATTTTAAATGAATATTTGGCATGTACAACAAGCACAGTTAACATCTGATGTGGAAGCGTGTTTTTTTGGACAATCCGTGATTCCTGACAATATTCTCTGACTGATGGTGACATTCAAATGAAAGTTGAAATGTGTCATAAATGTCGTCACATCAGACATGACCGTGATAGTGTTGGAAGTAGGTGGGAATCCAACATTATACGATTCAGTGAGATCCATGAACAGTGTAGCACGAGTCAGAAGCCGTGGTAGCCCGGACCACAGGGAAATGCGACTGCATTTTGAAACCAATCAATCTTTTTTCAATGAGGTAGTTCAAAAAAGAACGTGATTCTAGTCCACTTACAGTATTTACTAGAACAAGTACTCCCCAATGGAATGTGTGGGTTTAAAGAGGTGTGGCCCTGTATTCCTCGTGTATTTTTTCAGAATGAACACCCTCCATGTTCATCTGACTTTCATGAACATAGCAATATTGGGACTCAGTGTTACATTCCCGTAGAAATGACAGGTGTGCAGTTAGTTTATAGTCATTATGAACCAGCCGAAGATTTGAGCTAATTGACTGTTGTACTTTAAAGGCCGGAACTGTTGTTTTTTCGTGGCCATATTTGCACGGCTGAGCGTGAAATAAACCTAATCACAAATGGAAAAATCGAAAACTTTCCTAAACAACGCAGCTCAAGGTCAAATCTACTATTGAGCGAATAGAAGGAGATAACCACACAAGAGAAAAAAAGTGTTTGCTTTGTTCATTGGACGATTATCCGGCATCTACGGGCGCACACAAACCGTCCAGCTGAGCCTGTCATGTCTTCCGAGGTTCTTCATGAACCGAAAAGCATATGAAGTGAAGTTGCCATAAATCTGCAACGACAACTTTCTAGTGTTTTGATGGCGCATGACGCTCGGACTGTAAGTTTGTTCATCGTATGATATCTTGTACAGGTTGTGTTGAAACATAGGACCACGAATGCATACACTTATTTACATGGCTCACGTGTATTCAAACACAATGGACAAAAGTACATTGTCACTTACCCTGGTAGCACGTCTCCCAAGTGGGTACACACTATTCCATTAGTCGCTTCTGGTTTCTCGTCCCCTTGGCGTTGAGAACTGCCCCTTAGTTCCCGAGTGTACGCACTATACTACTCACAAACGAAGCTACCTGCTATAAAACACCACTTTTTCATGCTGATGATGGACTTACTACTCAACTCTTCCCATAAGCATATCAGCTAAGCCGTATCGGTAAATCGTGTTATTCGATGACACAGAAATTTAGAACAGTTAGCTCAGACTTTTGATCTGGAGAATTTGTTTCCCAAGCAGCATCGGTCTCTTAACTTAAACGGACATTAAAACTTGTGTGTAACACAATGATACAATCACGGTGTTTTGAACAGAAGAGTGAAAAGCGGAAAGGTTGTCTAATTGTATTCTGCTCTCTCCCGATGCGTCGAAGAATATGCAAAATTCGGGCTTGTCTATGAACGAATCGTATAAAAGGTCACGAAAAATAGGTTTGAAAATAATTGTGTGACAAATCCGATGCATGAACAGTTCACACTGGCTGAAGGGATTCACCTGTCTGAGGTTCCTTTTATGTAGTCTCTCTTGCAGAAAAATATGCGTTCGGAAGAGAAAGAAATCATTAATTTGCTCTGCCGATTGCATGAACTGGAGTTGGAGAGGGCAGACCTGGACGCGCGGTACGCACTGAGCGGAACAGAGCTAAAACGTCGCGAATACCTGTTGGATCAACTCCGAATGGACAGCTGTCTGTCTGAGGCGATTATACGTTATCAAGCTGATTTGCTTGCTCACAACAAGGTTGAAACCCCCAAGGAGTTGGAACAGTTATTGGAACTGTATGAACAACAGGTAAGTCACGTCATGACTAATAAAAGCCGAGGTTAAGGTGAACTGGTAAACAGGGTGGCAATGATGGATAATATTTACCAAATAGTTCTTGACTCACAACTTGTATTCGAAACTAACTGGTTTCAGTAAAGTGTGTTTAAACACTAGAGTTTTAAGGACTTTTTCAATCGATGGCGTGCAGACATGGCTGAAAATTCAGTTATTTTAGTTGTGATTGTAAACGAAACTGGCTTCTCATTTCTCCACATGATTATTAGCGGATTAATATAGAGTCCCATTTTTTACCACAATGTGCAAAACCTCCAGAGCAAATATACTTGTCATTGAAGTGGGAATGTCTAGCTTGGAATACGGAAGCAGCAAGATGGTCATACCTTCATGACATATTTCACAGTGTTTTCAACAATTCTACAACGGTTAGAATTGACACACAGTTAGTAATTTCAGTTCCACATTTTGGCTACATTCAATTGAGAGTTTGGTAATATAATCAGAGTGCCTCGTGAGGCGTGATCGTTTATTTCATAACTTTATTTTCATGAGTAAAACAATTTGATCATTGTAAAAATGGACTATTCGACTGGAACGCATGCGTCGTGATAGACACCAGTTTCGAAATAACTGAAAGAAGAGCAACTTTATCTATAGCATCAACTCCCTCATTATCAGCGCCAATACACTTGTGTTTTTCAACAGTATGATAAAAAGACATTTTCAGTATCGGTCAGATTTTGGGAACATTTCCAATTGTATTAGAATTTACTCGCAAGTGTACGTTGTTTATTTACCATTGATAAGACCACCTATCATCTGCTCGTACTAAAATGCTCCTAACCTAGTCACTTAGCGCATAACAACACCTCTGGATTCTAGCAAACTTAGGACGATTGCTTCTGTTTGAAAACTAGGAACTGTTCTTATTCCTAATCCGCCAGTTCAACTCTTCTGGGCATGATGTGAGCAGCGTGGATGGAGAATGAAGCACTAGTCCCATGATAATTAATGCACCCATAAACCAATGTGGTCGGGTAACTGTACTGTCGCTAAGGTGTTATCATCTAACCGGCACTTAAAACATATGACGCTCACGTGACCAGTTAACGTCGGCTTAAGTTATCAACCTGAATGAATCACAGCACACTTAAATGGTCGTATAACTTTGTTGAAGCTATTTGCAAATCTTTTTACGTAAGCAATCCCATACGAGAGCTACTCAAGCGGAATTTAACTCATAGGTTTGTGATAGTATCTGTAACTTTGTTGCGAAAAATGATTATTTATATTTCATTAACACGAAGTTTATTATTGAGAGATGGGTGACTGTTTAACTGTTAGCACAAGGTGTATGGGGAGAAGGAACACAAACACTTATGGATATAACCGGTTACTTTATTGATTTTTTTTAGGCGACGTAAACGACTTACAGTTTACTCGAATTCATTCTTGAGTTTTGCTGTTAGCCTGCTAGGAAAATCAGTTGTGGATGTTTGATTGCTTTGAAATACATTGAAACTTGGCTCATATATATATACCCACTATCCTTCCCTTGATGTTTCAGACAAATCCTGGAAGACAGCGCCGGTTGAGCGTTGCCGCCTCCGTCACAGACATCAGGTAGGTCTCTTAGAAACCGTCCAGGAAGTCATTCACTGATGGTCATTTTTGGATCAGCCTTCAATAAATCGACTAAAGTCAATGAAGTGTTATCGAGTTATCAGACACATTGGTTATAATTAATCTTATTAGGTGGAGTAAATATGAGTGTAAACCCGAACTGTCTTGGTAATTTTTTGGATGGATCGATCAACATGCAGATTTTGTCAAACCCAGTCAGTGGGGTTTGAAAAAATGGTAGCTTTGAAAGGATGCCAAATCTCAGCTGACGTCTGGTCGATAAGACAAACCCAATTAGCCAAAGGTTGAGAGGAACCACGTTCGGCTAACCTTGTGGGGAAATACCCATAAAAGATGAAAACATTTACCGGTTGGATGAGTCCATTCGATCGTACTTTATTTGAGCACAATAGAGTGACAGCGGTATGGATGAAAATATGCACAGCTGATGGAATTTAACGATGACGGTGCTTTTTTCGAATGCTGCAGTCACACACGACTTCCGTTCTGTCTACGACAGACGAAATTCCGTCTACTTCTAAGAAATCAGCTAGTACTTACTTGGCTCCATGGCCCCCACAATTCACAAGGACAATAAGATAACCTTAGATAAAATGCAAGTCGTTGCGTCAAAATACTGTTAGTACTCACTGAACATTGAACGTCTTCAACGCATCAAATTTACGTGTGTAATCTATAGGTTTTTTTCAATCTGCCTCTCTTATATTGGTTTTCAGGTTCAATAGGGCGCAATACATACGACAATCGAACATGAACAGGATAGTACATGAATATTTATAAATATAAACATATATATATAGCTTCACGCTAATGGGATACAAATGTGCCTAGCACGAACCTAATAACTCATACACCGGGCTAGAATTTGCATCCAAAATATATTGAAGAACAGGTGTATACTCTTATTGGGCACATTCATTATGAATAGTTATCTGGATAAATTTGTCGTGCATCGCCAGAAGCAAGTCGCAACACTAGCATGAAGTATAACGCACCAAAGGCGGCTTACATTATTTTGCCATTTAAACGAGATGATACAGTGAGGCAGTTAACCCATACAGTGTAAAAATCTTTGATTAAACCTCACTGACATCAATCCTGGTGGACATCAACGGAACGGTCCTGGTTCACTTGCAGCCGGCCTCCCACTTCCCCCCCCCTCTCTCTCACTTTTCATTGCATTAAAAACTTCGCTGCAGCTGCGATGATCAGTACGAAAGTAAGGATGATCGGACATTGGAACTTTGGGCGAAGGAATAAACGCTCTTTGTAGCCCAGGTCTCAGTCTTTGTAACAGCATACTACTCAACCAATTCAGCCAGAAGTATACCAACCAAGTTTATCGATCTGGGGACATCTGTTGGCCAATGATCTCGTACCTGAATTCACTTTAGAGTTCCGCCTACTAATTAGAGCCTTAATGATCACGGGTCATCTGTGTTTAGTCAAGAATCACTGAAACGACTCTGGTTTGAGTTCAGTCCCGTCAAGGAGTGACTCTTTGCCATTTGTTTACTAACTTGTATAACTAATATCGCAAACTCTCGAATGAAAAGAGCATGCAAAGTATTATTTTGGAGCGTCCGTCTTTCTGTTCACATTATCAGGATAAAATAAAGTACTCGTTATGTTCAGTACTCTGAAGGCCGATGTACACTTTATCCGCGAAACATTGGTTATGCATTCATTGACCGGCAGTTTTCGTTTCCTACCAATTCTCTTGTCATATTTTTCATCAGAACTGGATCTCAGACAAGCAGTGATCAACTTCACAATCCCGTTTCCACATCTCTCTCCTCAATCCCGATCGAGGCCACGTTTGAAGGAAGTCCTTATTTGCGAACAGCTACGTGGTTGGATAACAGTGCTTCACGGCGAGCATCCTGTACTGATGCGCTACCAATAAAATCTTTTGATTCGCCTGGATTCGGCGGAATTCATGACTTGATAGCAATCAAACAACCTCGGGCGAAAGCAAAAGATTTCAATCTGACTATAACAGGATCATCTGGTAAAAAGCAAGTTAAGAATCGGTCTCGTTCCACAGTCCCCACTTTGCTGAATGTTAAAAAGTCAGTTTCACAATCCCAACCGGAATTCACTACGTTGGCAGCACAAGCCTGTGTGGATGGAGTAAAGATCTCGGAATCAAGCAGTTTGGAGAATGTCAAACCTATCACCGTTGACAAACCAGTCCCTCCGATTGAAGAGACAACGCGATCGATAACAGCTTTAGCTCGTCAGAGAAAAGATCAGAAACTGCGTGAAGAAAAACACAGACATCGTAAGTTGGTAATTAATGGAAACGTTCATAGGAGTACATGTCTTTACGACTGAATTGCTGAATTTCTCAGATGAGTGATGCCAACCCAGTATATGAACAACTCGGCTGTTTATGCGATTGTCTCATAAATGAACAATTGTGGTTCAGTCTGATTAACAGTTTTTGAAATTGCTCTTTTATAGAGAAAAGGGAGCCACATTATGAAACAATAAAACGGGCAAGCAATCAAGTTTAACGTAATGGCCTAAAATAGCAGTTCAGAAACGCACAGCATCATGGTTTCTCAGCATTTGCTAACGTTTTGTCCATGAGGTGATTGGAATGGACCACTTCACATCTGTTGTATCACACAGAACCAGCGGTTAGTCCGGACCGTTTAGGCAACCACAATGAAGAAACGGTGTTTCCCTGTGTGTAACAAGAACAGCGTGTCTGATTTGAATGATTAACATGACAACACGCATCGATTTATATGTTGGTTGTGTCCCTGGTTTATTGTGTGTCATTTTGTCCGTCTGATGGGACTGTTTTATTTTTGTTAATGCCGTATGACATCAGTGAGATGCAACAAACCTATCTGGGGCGGAACCTTGCGTAGTTCAAAGTTTCAGACCTCTATTTCCTTACGTTAGCGAGAACTGGTAGTTTTCGTCCATGTGTGCCTTAAAACAACGTTATATCATTCAATCTCATCTTGCTAACTAAGTCAGCATTATTTTCACATTCACCGTTCACAACAGTATAAAATGTGGTGATTACAGAAGAACTGGGAATTATTTTTGCGTGGTCTTAATGTGAGAACAAGACACGGCTGTGACTAAAAGGGCTGATAATTTGACCTCAGGAGAAGAGAGTCCCAGATTGGGGGCTCGTAGAATCTGAGTGGATAATTTGGTCTGGAGGTTCAATCCTCGGAATCTCATGGAGAGAACAGCCGCTATGCATTCTGCAGAAACAATTTGGAAAACCATCATGGAGGTAAATCTACAAACAAAAGTTTCGATTCTTCCAGCAAACATTCTAACCGTGTTTCCGTCTCAATAGAGTACGGTAGATGATTTTGTTGGACAACTAGGCGCCGCATCATGGTAGCTAAAAGGTCGTCTACTGTTCGGGACCGGTGGTTAGATGATTGCCAGCAAGGAGCCAAGATACTTCGCTTAGATCAAAACTGTTGTTGATAACTTGATGGAAGAATAATCTACCACCAAATTTAACAGAAAGCGAAAAACTCACGGCGGTGTCATCATGTTGAAGAATCCCAGCACTCCTCAGAAAGTTGACTATAAACTAACCACAAAGAATAAACAAACATCAAGTTTTCCAAATCAGAAGCAAACAAGTAAATCCGAGTGTAATATTTTCCAGTGACTTCGGAACTTCCTTTAAGAAAGTACCAAATTTACTTAAGACCAAAACACTCCATAACCAGCCAGCTTCATATGAAGTACTTAGATCTTACAACGTATACAAAATATATATCCGCTTTAACAGAAGTGGGGTAGTTTCTGCTAGTATCTTTGACAACAGCAATCGAAGTGAATCGTATTTTAATTAGAATGACTGTTTCACCTACAGTATAGTAGTTCAACAACATCCCTCATGTCATACATGATGACCGATTTGATGTATTCGGATAGTCCTAAGTTCACTTCTCCAATGTTACCTCCCAAAGGTCAAAGCGCTTCAACCGCGGGCCAACAAATCAACGTGACCTTGTCGGACATTGGCGAAACTGGTGAGCACCAAACCAACTCACCAGTTTCGTTCCACTTCACTATGCATCCGTCAGAAGTTAACCGGACAATGGTACCGATTGCTGCAAATGGACAACGAGCCCCGTATCAAAAACCCGACCGCCAAGTACGAGATCATTCGGCTTTGACTCGACCCAGTCAGGCCGAACAAAGCCAGATCCCACTTGTCAGTCGACCATTGGCCCAACCCGATCAGTTTGAAATAACGACACCTGAATCTGGATCACCAACTTTGTTCGACCTGTCCCGTGGTCCACCGACCAGGCCAATTAAGGTGATCCCCATGGAACTGAAAAACCAGAAGAAATCGGTGTGTTTTATAAAAGTGTTGTCATGTTGATGGTTTCAACCATACTTGATTTTGGTCGCAAGACAGATTTGCTGGAACCATCTTCACGATCATCTCTACCCATAGGACTCAATTATTGCCAGGACTGAATACATGTTTTGCCTCCGAATAAACACATCATGAGCTGAACTAACATTGTTTCACAGCCCAGTGTAATCAACTGATCTGAACACAACGGACACGTAATCACAGCCTCTGCACTCACATAGACTTTATCTATCGGGTGCCTTCGGAAAGAAGCACTTATCAAGAACTTCAATTTCAATAGATCTCAGCAGATATGTATGGCGTTTTCGTGACCAGAAGTTGAACTTCGGTTCACGTACTCATGGGACTAGCGTAGTGATCATTAAGCTGTTACTCAGTGTAAAGGTTCACCCTGTAAAACATTCCAAACGGGTGTGATTCGAGCCACAACCGCTCAAAGTGCTCCTGACTGCGTGCACTACTCCTCGGACTCAGATGGGTCTGTGATTATATTGTTTACACGACGAGATTCATCAGATACACATGACTGAAAAGTAGTAACAACCACAAAATGGTCATTTGTGTCAACAACTTTCGACTAGTCAACACATACTACTTGGTTATCACAAATAAGGAACAGCTACTTCACCAGCCAGAACTGCAGCTGCTCAGTAATCAGTCCAAAAACACCAATTAAAAAGGAGGCGCATTAAACAATGACATTTGACACTTAATATCCGTTGATGGAAAGTGTTTAACCGACCATTGAGACGAAGGTAAACTGTTACCTATTGGATTACTGATGAGTAGTCGGNTATTTTCAAGTTGGGCAAGGAAATACCCAACATAAACATTTGATATAACTATATGGAAAAGAACGCGTACGATGGAATGAGTCTCCATGAACATGAACTTCCGGTTAACTTCTCATCAGTCACCACAGCAAAAATGATGTATCCCAGTTTCATTGGGTTAGAACTGAAACCCTAGATCTGTTTGGTAGTTATGAACAGAACGCCACCATGACGCCATCCTAAAACCTCGAGAGGTACAGTTCGCAGCCATAGTGAGAAAGAGAAATAACGGGAAACAAATTGGGATCTCAGGTTGACAGATAATTAAAGGATTAAATGGTGTGGAATAGAATAAATATCAACAAAAGAAATCAAAAGACGATCTACCGTAACAAGGAGAAGGAACCGACCATTTATTTTGTACACAGAGAACTGCCCTGTAAATTGTTCTCTTCGAAAAATTATTTTTGCTGGTATGTGCTATGCAAAACGGTGAATTTGAAGGGGGTTGGTGCTTCCATTGTCTGTTACTCTGCTTGTCCAGACGGTCAGCCATTCAGAGAAGTGTTCGCGGTTGAATGATCTTAAGTGACTTTCCGTACTTCCGATTTGTCAACTTCCTCAGGTACAGGTGAAACCATAAATTGCAATAAAGTCGGATGCCAGTTCGTTTGAGATTTTCATATCACAGTAATGCACATTTTTTGAGTTTTTACAGCAGCGTAACATCATGTTTGTGCCTTCGGAAGATCATTAGTTTGCCACTATTAAACATGCTTTCTATTGGTCGTCCATTACAAGTAACTCTCATATTTTTAGCTGTGGTGACCGGAAAGCACCGAAACAAACGTCCTTGTACGTTTTCTTTTATGTTCTTTTGCGGAATCTTTGGTTCAGTACACTTCGTTACGCAAGGAGATACACTTGATGAACGATAACCTTGACGCCTTGTTATTGATGTTTCACTCATTGCAATAGATTTTATGGGTTTAATTTTAATGTTTAAACACTGCTGTTTCGGAAAACTAACACTGTTTGAAAGGTTGAATTCATTGCGACTGAAATGTCTTGTTGTCCACAAAAGTTCTATCATGTACAGGCACACTTATTGACACGTTATCATCACTTTGGCTACTGTCTGATTAAATGATTACTTCATTTCTAAACACTGAGGCACAACCTTTCATTCTTAACACGAACGACAATTTTCTATCTTCTACGAGTCAGAAGATTGTCGACTTGCCCACCAATATGACAGAAAATTCATCACACTAATACTTTAGAATAGAATATATTGTGAAAACTCCGACTATGGCTGGCTCCAAATCAGCGAATAAAACGGAATGCTCGGATGTGGTAAGTGTTATGCCAGCTGAACTAAGAAGCCGGGCTGAGAGATCAGAATTGGCTCATTTGGACTGAGTTACCCACCCACCCCACTTATGGACTCAACAGAATTATCCAAGGGAACGTCTACTTGAAATCTACCACTGCCACTGCCTACCATTAAGGTTGTGTTACTGCTAAATTCTTTGGCAAATTTGTGACTTCAGATGGGCCCCAACTGTGAAAAATATAGGTTTTGGCTTGACTCGAACCGGTGACAGGGATAGAATTTTCACTTGAAATACAAAATTTCTGAGTTTTGTTCCTGGCTTCGTAGCTTAGCTAACACAGTATTTATTACACCCGGGCATCCTGTGCTTATCACTAGTTCCAGTCCGGGTGAAGACTTGGCTTTTTACAACTGTCTCCTTTAAATAATAAATCTGCCAAACTACTCATGAGTAATACACTGTCATTGGCATTTCAGTAAAGTGTCATAAATATGACACAAAACAAGAATATTCGGTTACTCAGACATAAAAAGCATCCAGTTACAGGGAGTAGAAATTGTTAAATTGATTTGCTGATACCAGAGAATCATTTCCAATGTAGGGCACAGAACTATATACGGCCAGTATGATTGTCCCATGTTTGTCCAATAAGAGCATTTCCTTAAGAAATGTCCAACAACATTTTTCGGACGCAGTTATTGGAAGCTTTACCATAGCAAACAAAACAAGCATATAGCCCTGAAATTCTCCTCAAGGTTTTGAAACAGAGAAAGTAGTACAACACTTGCTAGGAGTGTTGGTCCTTGGTCTGTATATTCGTTCGCAAAAGGTAGAGGCCTACGATCAGGAGAAACACGGGTCACAAATACTCTGAAATTGGTTTACAATGAGAAAGGTATGTGATTCCAGCCTATTTTAGAAGTAAAGGCGGTAACCGGTGCATAAACAGAAAGTACAAGCAAAAATACAGAGAGCTCACCGAAAGGTAACTCTTGGAAAGAAACGAATTACTTTTCTGGGCTCGTTTCCAACCGGCGACTGTATGAGGACTACAGGCAACATTGGCCACTCAGCCAGCTGAATAAAACTGTGCTTAGGAAAGTATATCAGAGGTTGTGTGGTTGGGCATTGTGCACTCGAATGGACTGACGCCGAACTTGGACGGACGCATCTCATAACCAGCCACCAAGTGAACATTAATACGAAGTAATCAAGGGAAAATGTGTTCGTGTTTTCGCCGGAATTCTTAGAAATAATACCTTTTTGTGAGTCTCTGCAAAGATACATAATAAGTGGTGTTACATTAACTACCACAACAGGCTCGATAGTTGGATCTGTTTGAAGTAATCTCAGTGAGTGAAAATTGTGAGCCATGGAAGGATATACAGTCGATCTGACTTACGAAGACCTCCGATCTTTTTCATTAGTAACAAGTACATATCCCAAAATGGGCCACTACTGTTTGCAGTTTTGAATGCACCTTCAAAATACCTCTCCTACTGATAAGTGACACGCTTCACAGATGTAAGAGACATCGAAAAATGAATTCGCCTGGGTCTACCGTGCATTCAAGTTCTTTTCAGTTAACTCCACAAGACACCGACAACATTTGATGCAAAAAGAGATGACAAATTAAGCGGCCTATCATTTTTCCCATTACAGAGTTCCCGATAGAGCTCAGCAAAATCGAACTCTCTCCTGTGTTCTCAGTATTCTATTGTTTTCTTCCCCAAGGAACGTACGAGTAACTAGCAACCTGTATACTCGGGATTATGTACCATTTATAGCTGTATTGACCAACAAAGTCTAACCTTCATACAAATTGCTATGCTCGTGACTTTACCACGGTTTTATATTTAGTACAACTTTGTATTTGTTTGTACAAACGGTTTGGCTAATAAGGAGAAACTTCATCAAGCCCAACACACAGTATCTCCATGACACATCAGCACAGGAAATCGGACATTGCTTCGTTTGGCTAGTCATGAAGTTGAACCTAACTTGTAACAGAGATATCTCGGGTTATTTAGTACCAGACAGAGCGGTCAGAGTCATCTTTGAGAGGAGAGGTTTTCCATTTTTTTAAGCATACTGAACGACAGGTGAATCACACAAGGATAAAGGCCCATTAAACAAAACTGTTTAGCAACAGTTCAATGAAAAGTATCAGTGGAAAAGCAAGTTTTAGTCAGGCAACAGTGCTTAATCCGAAATTGGACAAAGTAGTTAATATTCCGAGTAAACTCTCTCTTGTTACTAGATTGGTAGAATTGTAACTTGTTCTAGCATTTACTACGTTATCAGACTTGTGCAAACCAATGCTGAAAGAAGAAACTCGATTGGACAAAACTATTTATTCCGATCACTGTCAAAGAAAAACCCGATTTTCACGAGGGGTCTGTGTCTCAACAAATGATTGTAATGTTTTATACAACTCAGTGACGCAACAGAACAGTATGTCACAAACCGATTAGATTGGCACACACAGTTTATCCATTGAGAATCCTTAGTTTTCAAAACCGGAATGTAAGGGTTTGAAACGTCTGACCTCGTGCAACTAGCAACCGAAACAAATTTGTCATCCGTGCAAAACAGTATACAGGACTGTTATGGTCAGATGCAACACATTCCGTACTTCAAGGCAGGCAGCAAACAATGTCTCATTTCAAGCGTTCTTTGCGCTTTCGACCATAATACAGTTACTTATATTGCATTCACAAAGACAGTCATTGTAATGGGAATGGCTGTCATACATTATACCCGGTCATACCAACCTATTCCAACTTACGTTTAGTCTGTAACTCTGTCAACAAAAGTATTAATTGCTCACTAGTCATCTTTCTTCAGAAGGTTTCCATATTCATTGAGGAGAACAGATGACATATCGCACAACCAACACAGAACTGAGACCTCTTATATATATGATACAGTCTAACTGATGTGGACAATCCAGTACGCAGGGATCGCATGATGCAATATTCGTGTTCTCCGGTCTATTCTGAATTACTGTATCTCTAGATGGTTACTTTATCACTTATATAGACAGTATTGATTCACAAAATGTGCTAGTTTTTTACTAGTACCTAGGCCTTGACACTTGATCACCGGTTATGGTTGAGCACAGTTTGTTCTAGGAGGCCGTTGAAAGATCTAAGGAATACGTTTCAAAGGTACTGAACCGTGTTGTCTAAAAGTCGTCGCAGTGTACAGAATCTAAAAACTGTCATGATTTGCGCAGTGTCGGTTCGGTTGCACATGACTTCCCCATCTTAGTGTCGAGGGTTGGCCAAGGCTTTGCACCAATTGACTTATTCGTATACTCACTACCCACACTTAGCATACAATCACAATGAATTTCAAACCGTCAAACGTAAGTACACATAACCTTCCTATTTTTTTCAATGTCTTTGAGATTCACCGTTTGAGTCGCCCCGATCGTCGTAGTCTGTTGATAGGCTAGATCAGTTTCAGCGTAATAATGACAGATGGTTAATAGGCCAAACACTGTTGAATTGCTCACTCAACTCCGATCGCATAAACGGTGTGCAATGACGTCGTCATACTGTAACTTGACGTAGGTCCAGGAATGTGAAGACTGAATCATGCGATCAGTATACATTAAAGTTACCACGGTACTGGAACTATGCGATAAATCTGTTGAGTGTTTCTTTCGCTATTGTACGTCAAGGAGTTCGTTTTCGAAATTTTAGCCTTTTCTAGAGAAAGGTTGTGCTGGCTTGTTCAGGTTGTACAGTTGTCTTTTTTCTGTACGTACAGTTACGTCTGGGACGTACAACACATTTTGAATGTCACTCACGTATCTGAAAAACTGTGGTCCCAGGAGCATGAACACGTGCCTAAGCATCCATGCATCTGCGATCATCACACAACAACAAAGCTTTTGGACGAATTAATTTGACTGGCATAAACGAAATCAAACAATTTTGTTGTGAAGCTAGGTTCTTGTGTGATCAGCGTTAACACTTAGAGTGCGCAAAATTGTAATCGTATTATGTTTCACATCCAGGTTCGTCCAGTAGGGTAGGTGAATTTCGACGGAAGTTTTACCACTGGTTTTACTCCACACCGGATGACTCTAGAGAAAGTACAAAACCATTTTTAAAGTGCTGACTTAACCGACAGTCAAAAAGTCATTCCAAAATTTGACTTTCAAGGTTTAAAACGTCACAGGCCGGGGTGGACTGCACCTTCTGAGACTAATAGAGTAACGACAGGCCACAATAATAATAATTTTCTATCGGTAGCCAACTTAGTAACAGTATATTCGCTGGCAAAGCACGTAGGTACAGTGATACTGCCTTTCATCAGTCAGAATGAAAATGTTAAATGAGAATTTTCCAAAAATAACTAGACACTGACTGAAACAGATTCCATCAGGGGTTTCAGTGAAACTGGTATGCGGTTAATGAGGAGAAAACCTGTCAAACGTTGAACAGATATTGAAATAACAAAAGCTTCATGTTTTTCTGTCACAGGTTTCCCTTCTGAAAGACTCACGACCTCGTAAGACTGCGGTACATTCGGAGATCCCTCGTTCACGTAGCACTCCCAGATACTTGAGAACAAACAAAGGTAAATTGGCTGTTTTGCCTAACAAAATGTGGCAAAGTGGTTGCACATTAAAAATGCACTTTCTCAGGCGATAAAAGCTGCTTTACAGACACTGCTGTAACTGGTTCCCGATAGAATGTAACTTTGGTCCTTACAGTTCATGCGTAAATTTGTGCTCGGGCAAATTAAACGCGAACAGTTTAAAAATAATTGTGGTCATGTTTTATGTTTGTCAAAGAAGCCTCACCGCGCACCGTAAACCAGCGGCATATCCCATGTACTTTGACTTCATTTGTCGGATGATCTAGTTTGATTGATAGATATAATTAAAATAGGAATCAGAATGTTTATACTAGTTTTACCAATCACAATGAGCAGAAAATATGGGCTCTTCATGCCATATGATGGAATTTATAGATAGAGTAGTTCGCAGTTACCGTCATAATTACATGAGTTGAAGGTATGTTTCAGTGATAATAGCATCAACCACTCAATTCCCACGGTTACGCATTCGAGTAATGTTTAGTTTATAATTCCTGCCTCTAAACTCGAACAGTCTGGACACATCCAGTCCGTATGCGACTGCATTGAGTGCGAGACAGTTAGCGAGTTATGACGAACAGTTTACCTATCGATTATGTGGACAGCTGGTTGTATCGAAATTATCCGATGCCAAAGCGTGCAGCAGCATTAGATGAGTTTTGGTTAGCTATCAACACTCATGAAATTGTGGTTTACTTAAGGACAGTTTCATATGGGGTCGCTCTAACGACAGTCGTAGATCGAGAGAGCCTGACATTAACTATGCTTCATAGTGGTTCAACTCATTCTCACTTTTCCTTGAATCTGACATCCAGAACACACTAATCGGACAGCCTGGGACAACTCATAGCTCATTTAGGAACCGTAAATCAACAACTCTGTTCAAGCTGATGTTGCCATCAACGAATCTCAGCATCTCCAGATCAGTCCGATAACTTTCAGATCAGGGATGTAACAGGTTGCTGATATATAGAACTACGTTGCCACTGAGTCTGTGAACAATGCTTGAGTTCACCAACAAAATGACTATTATTGATGAGTACTCGGGGATATGGTTTATTTTCAAGTTCATCAGTAATCTAAAACATCGCCTTGCAGGTTTAATGAGTTCTGTGATCTCGACCTGTCTTGGAAGTCCTAATCGCGGGGTTATCGATTGGGGTTGACAGACAGTAACTGTGTCTCCTCCCGAGACGATCGGGCAACCTGATCATTGCTCACAAGCGAAAGTGGTTGAGCGTTCAGATTTGATAATTCGGTCGTGCCTAACGTGAGCTCATTGGCGCAGTGGTCCACACGGTTGCCTCATGATTGGAATGCCGGAGTTCAAATCCTGGCCGTGGCAAGGATATGCACTACTGATGAGCTCTAATGAGAGCGAAACTCGAGTCTAGTGCTTCTTTTCGAAAGAGGCTGGCTGGAAAGTTATCTGAATGCGAACGCTGCGATCAAATGTGAGTGATGGTCATCTCGAAGATCACTATTATTGTTAAATTTTGTCTGAGATCACAGGCAAGTCAATCTTAGCTACTTATAAGTAGCGTAGTATATTTGGGTAAATTAGTTTGGGTCCATTTACGACGTACCTTGGCCTCAGGTTGGTCGATTAGCCGAGACCCAGCATGAGATTAATCAGCGCTGTGGGGCTTTTTGTACTTTACTTAGTAGATGGCACCTCAAGTGAACACATGTGCTTGTTGTCGCTGATTTGAATCAGACCGAAACCCGGATTTTCTTCCCAGATAGGTCCCGTCTAAAGCCTTCGGAATTTTTTGCCTACGGACGCATATTATGAAGTGGATGGTGTTTTCAGAATAACTAGAGCCTGTAAATTGTAAAGAGGAGATCAAGAATGAAGCAGAATATAACTCTAATAGGCATTCTATTAATCTGTTTACATAAGTATATTATCTAACGCGAATGCTGGTAGGGCGTTGAAGACCATTCGTGGGGACTTCATTGAACAACTCGTTGGCGGTGTGTCCGTGTTCGTCTCGATTAGTGACCTGGATGAAATGTGATTACCCCCAAGTAAATAGCAAACGTCGGTTTATTAGTCATAGAGCAAACCAAGAATAACCATTAAGAGCTCCTCTACTCAACCTACGGTTGCTTTCAAGGGTTTTTCATTAGTCCAGTAAACGTTGAAAATTTCAATGGCTGTTGAGACCCTAAAAGTTATCTGGAGATAGGTTGAGTCAGATATAAATAAATGTTACATAAGATTCATTCAGCCAAAAGCTTTCCCACCTGAACAACCCATTCTGAAAACCTTTTACGAGAGAACTCATTTGTTCACGATGGCCAATGAATGATGCTTATCCTTGTTTCTAACCGCAATTCAGGGCAAGAATCTTCACCGATTCTCCAGGTACCGCAGATCATCAAGCTGAACGACCAGTTTGTGGAGGACGTATCATTTTCAGCAGACTTCAAAAAAGCTTCCTCTTCTGGTACAACACAACGAAAGCTGCACAGTGACATGCCCCTCCAGCAAAAGACTGTCGTCGACCGTAGACAACATTGACTGGCACATGAGATAAACCAGGACCAAACTATCATGTGTCACATTTTCCACCATACCGAAGAAACTTATCTGTGACTCGTACATCATGACAAGGCAAATAACTGCAATTCAGGCTGTGTGACTTGTGGTCCAAACAAATTAGCCCATCCTGTTCATCTTTATCTCATCCATGTCTGATCATTATCATCATTATCATCATCTTACTCATTATCATCTTTGGTTTGCGATTTACCATCTTCATCATAACCATATCATGCTTTGCACATTGTTCAACCGAATGTATTCTACCCGAGTGGTTCCGGCGTGGTTCCGGTCCGCATATCCGGATGTTCATCATGACCCTGAGATACTTTTCTCTAACCCGGAAAAAACCGACACCATTTGAGTTCCGTTCACATATGATCCCCATCATTATATAAGCTGTTCAATTCTGACCCTGGATACAATGTAATTAACGGAATAATTTTTCATAATAAATCGATATTACAGTCAACTGGTTCAGGAGAACTCACCCGTGAATCTGGAACTCTGTGACCTATTCTGAAAACCTATATCCAACATAGGTACTGTCTGGAATGGAACTATGTTATATATATATATATATATATATATATATATATATATGTCATCAGTATACAGTCCTTGCAAGAGTCGATATGTTTCGAGGTTGCAAGCCTGGATCAAATGGACCGTAATGATTTTACTATGTAACTTATATGTATATATATATACATATATATATATATGTATGCATAGTTTGCCACTTCAAGGTCAGTGGCGTACTTTCTGATGGCTTTGGACGAACAACGCTGTGAAACAAGATTGCATACCAGGATGGTTGCTGTTTGTTTTATTCATGCTTGCAACCTCGGAACTTGTCGACTCTTGCAATGACTGTATACTGAAAATATGACAATTTGCCCTATCGTGCACAATACATGAGAATGAGAATTTATACAAGAATACAAGATTTCTGCACCGGGAGAGTATAGATATATAGGTATTATCCGACACTACTAAGTGTTAAATAATTCACGTTCGCCAAGGATGCTGTAAAAATTCTTCTCTTAGAAAAGAAAACTGCGTACCGTTAGCTGTGTACGATAATTTCAGGAAATATTAGACGGTCTCTGAACTGCTCTGCATGGATCAAGAAAAGTAATTCTATGGTTGTATCATTTACTAGACTCAGGTGGCACTCTGGTTATAGAGCGAGCACGACAGTGCACACCTTTGTACTCTATCTTATATCGCAACTTAACAAACTGGCTAAACGGGGCAAATCTCCGTGTGTTGTTATCAATTCAGAGGTGACTTAGACTTAACATCTGAAAGCCTGTGACAATCTCATCACCCACTGCGAAAGCCGTTTTGCCCTCGACAATTCTCAACAACACCGAATGAACCACATTCATTTGTCGTCCAGTTTTGCTTAACATGGAACAGTATATCGTCATGGCGTAATCAGCAGATTAATTCAGACACAGGGTAATCAAACACACTTAAGACATTAAAGTGAGTTTCCGCGTGACATAATTATTAGTTTGACTCTGTAGCTGCCCTTAAATACTCGTTAGCACTACCAGTTGGGAAATTTTGATGCACCCTGACGTATATTTACGATAGTTGTGGTAGGATGTGATTGGATCGCTATTCTACTTCCCCCAGTCATTTTATGCTATCCCTAACTTGTACTTTTAGTTGTACCGATGCCTCTGGTCCGTCCTTTTAAAACCACTTAACTGTCCAATTTTTCTTATTGAACCGTACAACACAGAATAAATTGTAGATAAACATTTTTGGCTTATTTCAATTCATAAACTTCTTGCGACTAAGAGCAGTTGTAAAATCGTGCGTCAACTATGGTTAACATTACTACACGGAGACAGTGTTCAGTACAATAAGTGAGGATCTCGTGACAAATCTACTGTTGATATGTTAACCAGGGTAGTGACAAAATTGGTCTAGATAAAACTAGTGAGCTACAGTGCGGATCGAATGCATAAGGTTTTGCTGGTTTGTCTATCTTGAGGTTTGTCCTTTTCAAAATGTGACCGTATCAGTACAGCTTTATTTAAACAGTGAATATAACTCCTACGGTAAATGAAACCTTCAGGGACAAAAAGAGTTGGGATATTCATGAGTTCTGACATGCGGCGGAACGGTCACCTGACACAGCAGAGGACAGGAAACGTACTGGTATAGTAGCATAGGCAACTGCTCATGCGGAAAGCTGATGATCCGACGTTAATGATCAGCAGATACTGTCTATCACTTCCTGGCAAGGCCAACCTCAGTTGAAAATCTAGGCAAGAGAAAATATCCCTGTTTGCTTGAAGTAGACGAACATAATGCAGTCTTCAGAATGGTCTTAAAAACCTGGATTCCTAAATAACTTAGTTTGAATGAGCGGACTACCAAATCTGTGAGGTTGACGAGTGGAATACCACAGAGAATTTTTATAAGAACGTGTGTGGGATGGATGAATGTAGATGTTGAGGACATGGGCTTCAAAATAACTGGGTGTAATATACCTTACAGGCCAGTGATAGGGAAGTATTTTCGGTCTTCAGTAGAAGTGGTGGTCATCGATGTTACGCTCCAGGCTGCTGGTTGCAACTTAAAGGAACAGGGCTTACGGTTTAAGTTAAATAATGTACTGGTTAGCACATCACAAATTAAACGACTTGGTCGTATTCCTCACGAAATTCACATTTCGGGGTGATCAGCGTACAATCTAAACTTCTGTCCTATTGACAACCATCTGATAAAATGTATGAAAATGTTTGCATGTACTCTTAATATAGGGTGTGTGGCAATCACTGAGCAAACGAATTTTACCACACGCTACTCTTCTATGGAGATTGTCAGCCAGAACGCGAACAGTACGTTTTATTAATTGCCTGGTAATGAATAACATTGGACACCTGATTACACTTTTGGTCGACATATCCAAGCTAAATATACGCTAAAAGTCCTCAGGTATACTACCCGAAATAGCCACTTCGGTCGCACGTTGATGAACTCATTCTTAGCATTAGGAGATCTGTATAGCTTGGTAATGAAATGAATTATTCTGACGAGTATGACGTCCAGTACACAAGGTGAGCGTTAATCGGAAAACCATCAGGTTGCACAGCTATATTGTGCGCTCGGTGTAAAACGGAGTGACTAGCATAAGCAGATTGTGATCTAAGATGACTTAACGTTCACTGATATCTAGAAGTCTAATGAGTAGTGTTAAGTGACTGGTCAAGTATTTTACGAAATCACAATATAACGAACTAGCCCGTTTTAGTTGTTCAATATCGGGCGAGTCACGTATGTTGATATAATGAACCTCCAAGACAATCACTGACGGATTAAATAGAGAATGGCCAGATTGATTAGAACAGACAAATGAACGTCATACATCAATAAAAAAAATACCAATCAAACATTTGTTGCTGGACTTTGCAAATGAACACCGTTGATAATCGGTCACATCTATCACATTCCCACAGACTTCCTAATCAGGTCTTTCTCGAAAAGAATCATTATACTCCAGCTTCGACTTTGTTACAACTCGTCAGTGGAGCATATACCTGCTAGAGCTGGGATTAGGACTTTATCCATGTTTTCCTAGGGTCGCCGTGTTGGCCACTGAGTCACTGATCTCACAGTAGACACGACTGAATCAGCATATGTGAACGCTCAGTCACATTCGCTTATGAGTATTTCGTTGGCTACCCTGTCTAGTCAAAACACTGAGTTTTGTTCAGTCATCTCGTCAGAGCAGAAAGATGTAATTTGCGATAGGTGAACATTGCTGAGAGCATTGTCTCATAGAGGCAATATGATATGTGCTGCAAATCGACTGGAGGAAGAAAGCAGGCTCATCAGAAACACTTTAGTGGATAGGGTTTAATCAGGAAAGTTCACGGACAACCACAGTAGGGAGAAACAATCAAAAGTGAAAAGGTGCAATGCAGAGAAAAAGAATATCCTTCCTCAAGTCCAACTCGAGAGTGACCACCTGATCAACACTATTAGTCTCAGGCTTGATTCCGCTTGGCAGCACACCTGTTCAGCTGCACGGCTGCCCAAGTGTTTTCCTAAACACTAGGGGTTTGGCTGTCAATCGATCGGTCTGTCTCTCACGCAGTGTGCCAATTTAAACGCAGTTTCTGAGACGTCTACATAGGCAGAACAGATCGATGCTTGCATCAGAGTATGGCGCAGAATATTCCCAGGTGATTATCAACTGCAATGTCAAAAAACGACCTGGTGATTGTAACAGGCTTGAAGAACCCGGATTCATCCACCGTAGAACACATCAAAGCAACTGGTCACCTAGTTGACTGTCAAATCGTTCAAGTTATAGTTATGTAGTCGTAGCCCGAGACTGTTAATGATTAGCGAATCAACACTGATCAAGCAATATTGGCCGGTTTTGTGTACATAGAAGGCGCTGACGTAACCAATCTCATTGTCATGGAATTGATTGCACCGTTAGCGCGCGAAAGGTTGAAACTATGTAGTTGCCTTGTTAAGTCGCTGTTGCTGTATGCGGTTAGTATAAAATTAGCTGGTCTTACGTTAGCAATTGATGGGGGTAAATCGAAATGTTGACATCTCGCGATTTTTTCTCTCTGTATTGATTGTTCGTATCAAGGAGCATGTACCCAAATGGATGAAGGCGCAATTAGGAACGCCAGGAGCCTGTATAGATGCCGACGGACAGCACCCCGCATCTTCCGTTGCAAGGCATATGATACAAACAGGACACATAGTCAAAGTTTCTGACGCGTTCTCGGTTATTTTTCAGTGCAACCGGAAACGCATACTCCATTTTGCTGAGGTTTTGGCCATTAAAGACAACAGTCCTCCCTTGTGTGTTCAAAAAGAATTTGTGTTGACACTGTTGCTACCCTGGTAGTCGGAATTCCCACAATTTTGATTTTCACCTTTGGTGTCTGTCTGTTCAATTCCTTAGGCCATGACTTCCTCTCTGTGTAATTTTGACTCGTTTGAAATTAGTTACATGCCCATGTGTGATCAGAATGTACAAACTGTTACTCCAGGGAACATCACATGAATTGCGTCTTCTCGTTGTTTTACTCATGAATGGATAAACGTTATTTCAGTTACTTTCATTGGTAGAAAACGTATTACCCGCAGACAACACATCAGATAACCGTTGAGAGACAATGTGAGGATACGCACATAGCCACTTCAATTAGTCATAACCAGGGCAATAACGATCCGGTGGATGGCCTCAGTCAATTTTGTGCACACAGTGCCTGCTGGTGAGCTGAAGTGAACATCCTACCAGTAGTTGTCCTGTGAAAGGTAATACATTTGGTCAGATGGTGAGTGATTGGAAACGAGGTTGTTCGGTATACTGTTTAGTGTGGATACTCTAACAGTGTCAGATAATTCTCTGTAATGTGTCGATATCAAAGACCTCCACTTGCTAGAATATCATCAGCTATGCAGAAAATACAAACCGTTCGGAAGACTTCGCATTTTGAACAGATGAGTCGACGAGTTAATCCACCAATCCTGCATCACTATGCGGAAGATACTGTGGTGGGAATCTCGATTCACCGATTATCCAAACCCCGACACAACAGAAGATCTGACAGACGGCCAATCCAAATATCGCGTTAATGATACAACATCAGGATTGGACGAACGGTCTTAGTGTTGTGCCTTCCGTTATTCGTCAATTCATCTGTTCCGTATTCCACCAATTAACATACAGTTTATGGTGTTGCATGTGCTAATGAGATCAGCCAATGACAGGCTGTGATTTCTCTAATACTGTTGTACATCAATAAATTCGGTGTCTCAATCCATGAATAACAATTGCTTACTGCTGCCAGTACCAGGTCTTCGCCTTATTACTTGCGTGGGAGGTTTCAATTCAAGTACGATTTCTAGGGCTATTCGAAGTCCCTAATTCTGAGCATCACAAATTGGCGTCGCGGAATGGAACTGCCTGCAATTGAACAATTAAATCTTCATGCCGGTGCGAGTGAAATCGAGGAATGGGTCGAACGATTTGAACTGTGGTGCAGCATTCGTCGTGATGTGAAGAAGGAAAACCAATCAGCTTTCTTCGTTACCGCTGGTGGTCGTGAATTGTATTCGTTACTGAAGAATCTGGCTTATCCGAATGCCCCAGCCTCGTTGCCGTTCGACGAACTAAAGAAACTGCTGTTAAAACACGTGCTCCCAGTCAATTTCCAGGCCACAGAACGGGCGAAGTTCAATTCATTAGTGCGTTCAACAAGCACGAGCTTCCGTGAGTTCATTCTACAATTGCAAAAACAAGCTGCCCGTTGTAACTTCGGTGACAAGCTGGAGGAGCATCTACGTGATCGATTGATTGCTGGCGTCAATGACACTGATCTTCAGCGTAGATTGCTGGTCAAACAAGATGTGACTTTCCAAGAGGCCCGAGACATCTGCGAGCAGAAGGATGACGTCAATGCCGCTACAGCTGATTCGAACGTGACATTATTTCAGAAGACCAAAGCGCATACTGCCACCCGAAGTCAACCAGTGAACAGGCCTTCTTATGCACCCATCATCAATCCCGGTTCAAAGAAATTTAACAAGTGTTTCTCGTGCGGTGAGTTACACTTACGATCATCTTGCCGATTTCGTAATGCTATATGCCATTCATGCGGTAAATCTGGTCATATTAAGAAAGTATGTAGAAGTCAGAAATGTCACCTGAGTCAAGTTAGAGAGACAAGTACTATAGAACCGTCCACTGCTGTTTATTCATTGCAAATGAAGTCTAGAGCTGAACAATTTATTCATAGATGCCTCAAGTTCAAGTCGGGATGTAAGTATGAATTCATTGTGGACACAGGAAGTAGCGAATCCATTATTTCCAAACCGCTACTAGATCGCATGGCCCCTGATGCTCAACTGAGACCAACAACGATGGAAATACGCGGAGTTACTGGTCATCGGTTAGCTCTGCTAGGTGAAGCTGATGTAATGATTGTAGGTAATGATAATGAGCTGATTCCACTGCGTTTCTTGGTGTCGGAAGGAAGTCCAGCTATTCTGGGATTAAAAGCTTTAAAACAGCTCAATTGTGCTCTTTCACTAAATACTAATTACAAAAATGGTCCAAGTGAAGAGTACCAAGCCCAGTTACGCAACCTGATAGTTCAGTGTTCACAACTTACAGGAGGGATGAAAGTAGAGCCAGCAAAACTGGAGGTGCAAGGAGACCCGGTTTTTCTAAAGCGCCGAATAATACCTTATGGAATGAGAGAACATGTGCATAATGCTCTCAACAGATTGAAGGAAGACGGCATAATCTCGCCGGTTAACTCATCAGCATGGGCCACACCAATCGTTGTGGTTATGAAAGAAGATGGAAAATCACCTAGGATATGTGGTGACTATAGATTAACGCTGAATCCAAGACTGAAAAAGTGCGCAGCAACAACTGAGGAGCCGGAGGATTTTATGAAAGCCCTGCACGGTAGCAAAGTGTTTTCTAAAATTGACCTGACAAACGCATACTTACAAATTCCATTGGAGTATGATTCTAAGGCGATCACTACGATTAACACCCCTTGGGGATTATTTCAGTACAATTTTTTACCGTTTGGATTACACGTATCAGCTGGGATATTCCAGGCTGCGATTGATGAAGTAATTGCCGATTTACCAGGAGTACGCGCGTATCAAGATGATGTAATCATATACGCCGACAGTGCAGAGGAGCATGATAAGAGGTTGCTTTCACTTCTGGAACGATTCAGGGATAAGAACATAGCCATAAAGCCTTCTAAGTGCGTGTTCCAAGTGCGAGAGCTGAGTTTTCTTGGTTTTACCATATGTGATAAAGGATACAGGCCGGACCCTGACCGGTACAAAGCCTTGGTTACCGTTACATCGCCAAGAGACCAAGATGAGCTGCGATCAATAATGGGATGTTTGCAGTATTATTCTCGTTTTATCCCAAACTTTTCGACGAAAGCACAACCATTATTTGCGGTTCAGTCAGCAGAAACATGGTCTTGGACTCAAAAGGACGAAATTCTTCTGCGAGAATTAATACGAGTTGTGATTAAAAGGCCGATGTTAGCCCCATTTACTATGTCTAAAGTTACTACGCTGATCACAGATGCATCCAATGTTGGCATTGGTGCTGTGTTGGAACAGGAGGGATATCCGATCATTTGCATATCACGTTTGTTGAATAAGGCTGAGCAAGGATATTCACAAACACAAAAGGAGGCGTTAGCAGTCTACTGGGCTGTCAGGAGGCTGCATAAATATTTGTTCGGTATTAGATTCAAGATTGTTACTGATCACCAAGCTCTACAGTATTTATTTGACCCCCACAAATCAATTGCCAAATCATCAGCGGCAATGATACAGCGATGGAGTTTAGTTCTAGCAGCGTACGACTATGAAATCGTTCATCGTCCTGGTAAACAGATTCCTCAGGCGGATTTTTTATCACGGTATTCCAGTTTTTCAGCCGCTGAAGCTTGTTTGCTTGCTTCGCCAGCTATTCCAATAAGCCGAGAGGACCTGATCAAGACAACTAAAAACTATTATGGCACGGTAATTACCGCGATGACCAAGGGTTGGTCGTCAAATATTAGGAAGAAACACCCAGTATTATTCCAGAACCGAGAGGAGTTGTCAATACAACCTGATGGTGTGCTGTGTCGGAGAGATCAATTGGTCATTCCACCACCGCTACGAAAGGCGGTATTAGACGACTTGCATAAAGGTCATCTGGGCGTGGAGAAAATGAAATCCCTGGCTCGACAGACGTGTTGGTGGCCGGAGATAAACTCGGATATCAAGAGCATTGCAATGAACTGCCACTCCTGCCTCCACAAAATAAAGACAAGGCCGAAGAATTGGACACCTTGGCCGGACAGCTACGTACCATGGCAACGGGTGCACGCAGACTATTGTGGACCACTTATCGGTAACTATCACATTCTGGTGTTAATTGATTCATACTCACGGTGGCCAGAAGTATTTATTACAACCTCACCTTCCACGGCATTTACCATGCAAGCATTTCGTAAATGTTTCAGTCGCGAAGGCATTCCGCAGGTGTTGGTGACAGACAACGGGTCACAATTTTGTTCCGCTGAAATGAAACAGTGGCTTGACAGCATCGGGTGTCGTCACTTGCGAACGGCGCCTCGACATCCATGTTCAAACGGGGCCGCGGAAAATCTGGTGAAAACGCTCAAAAGTGCCGTGAGTTCCACTAATCCTAAAACATTTGCTGAACTGGATGTGTTTCTCGATAACTTTCTGCTTCAGTACAGGAACGCAGCCCATTGCACAACGAAGGAGAGCCCAGCGGTGCTATTTAAATCAAGGCGACTAAGAGCATCACTTCAGTGTGTAGATTCAACGGATGTGATATATTTTCGTGGAAACGATTTGCGACCTGCCAAAGGATTGATCACTCGCCAGCTAGGCAGCACAATGGTAGAAATTACTGACAGGCACGATGCCACCATTCATCGCGAAGATCAGAACGACTGGCAAATATGAATGCGGAAGCTTCTAGAAGAGGAGAAGGTTGTGGTGAAAATCTTGATTCACCGATTATCCAAACCCCGACACAACAGAAGATCTGAAAAACGGCCAATCCATATATCGCGTTGAAGATACGACATCAGGATTGGACGAACGGTCTCAGTGTTGTGCCTTCCGTTATTCGCCAATTCATCTGTTCCGTATTCCACCGATTAACATACAGTTTATGATTTTGCTAATGAGATCATCCAGTTACAGGTTGTGATTTCTTCAATACTGTTGTACATCCATAAATTCGGTGTCTCAATTCATGAATAACGACTGCTTACTGCTACCAGTACCAGGTCTTCTCCTTATTACTTCCGTGGGAGGTTTCAATTCGAGTACGATTCCTAGGGCTATTCGAAGTCCCTAATTCCGAGTATCACAGATACCTCAATAGATAACGTAACAATTGGAAGACTCATCATGTCGACACAACTAATGCTCATAATATCCCACTACGTCATGTTATTCATTGAACCGATTAACAGATAACTTTATATGTTATTAAAACTATCGAATTATGGGATGGGCAATAATTAGTTCGTGAAATTGTGGAGCATCAAAATCATTGTATGAAAATGTCCATTGGGTTCATGCAATTAAATGGAACATGAGCTTAACAATGGGGAATGCAAACGGGAAGTGACATTCAGCTTTATAGGTGCAATAAATGTCAGTGCTAGTGCATTTGTTACAATCAAAACAGACAGGACAATTGTAACGGCTTGGTACCGTGAGGCAAAAATGATGGTTAACTTATGCATCGGGAATGGTGATTGCGCCCACTGGGATGATTGTATGACGAGTAACCTTAGAAATTTGAAATGAGATACAGGTCCTCGTCCAACCACGGATGCCTGTGATGATGCTGGGTCATACGGAACGATTACAAACTCGTTTCGTATTGATACGTACGAACCAAACTCCTCCGGTACTTATCCGTAATCAGAATGTCTTTAAAAAATTAATGATTTTTGTGATTTCAACTTGGAGAGAAGTCTTTTTTGAAGGGCCATCGACTGGAGTTAACAGAACAGTTACTGTGTCTCCTCTCGAGCCGATGAAGCAACCGGAACACCACTCACACGCGAATTTGGTTCAGCGTCCGTATATAATGATTCAATCTTGTTTAGCGTGAGGTCAGTGGTGCAGTGGTCAACACGGTGGCTTCATGAAAGCGTGGTCGCAGTTCTAGTCCTGGCAGTGACAAGGATAAGCGGTACTGACCGGCTCTAACAAGAGCGATACTCGAGTGTAGTGTTTTTCGAAAGCTACTGACTGGAAAGCCTACGGGAATGCGACGGCTAATATCAACTGACGGGGGTGGAAGGCGTTCAATTTATACGAAAACCAAGAAATCGCAGTTGTTAAGTACCTGACAAATGAACCGTTGAAATGTTTGAGCTGCGTTTCGCAAACGAATTGGCACGTGCATAACTTCAAGGAAGCCGAATTGGGTTATAACTGCAGTTTTCTTTAATTTCGTCTTGTTCAAAAGCAGATGGAAACTGACGATATTCAGGTAGGAAAAATTTGCATGCCTTCCAGGGTAGGGGTGAAATCATAAATGTGAGGCAATGGAAATCGGTCTTGTATTACCACGTTGTCCAACGCACGATAATCACTACACGGTGGTCAACCGTTGTTCCATTAGGCACCGTGTACAGTGGTAATGCCTACCCATTCTACGAAGTTCGGATGACCTCGAGTTGCATCACACGTTCCCTCACGGTGAGACTGGACCTTGAGGTGGTGTGACGGCTTGCGCATCTTGATGACCTTTTGGGCCAAACTGGACAGAGTTACTCATACCAGGCAGGCCAACAGGTAGAGGGCTGACAAACCACAGTCTCCTGGTCCTCCACGTTGGGGGTTGGAAGATGGTTGGTATCTCTTCCTGAAAAACATAACATTTCTGGTACACCGCCACCCACCCGCTGCCTTGCGGTACAGGCTTTCGGGCCAAAGGCTTTGGTTGAGAACCCTAATCGTTCTCCTGCCTATGTCTGGGCGTCCTCGCACTATCTCAGCCCACACACAACCATGAATACTCACAACACAAACACTTCCATACTGCATCGGCCGTCTCGCAGTATAAACCGGGTCGCCCTACCTGCTGCATACAGCAGGGTGGATAGACGAAAACATGCTACTGCTGACCCCTCCCCCACTGTCCTATCAAATTTAGCTCTCAGGCC
>QNGE01003029.1:3970-21500 GCA_008508345.1 Paragonimus westermani | reverse complement strand
ATGATGATGATGATGATGATGATGATGCAGCACACGTTGAAATTCGTCTATCGCTTATTGTAACTTCTGAGCGTTGAGAGGTCTTGGGAAACATATACTGGCGAACCATTCGTTAAAATGTCGAGTGACTTCGCATTTGAGTACCGTGTCACAAAAATTCGGTTGCATAAAGCCTGGAAACCGTTTCAAAAGTAGACATACTCACCTCCTCGACTTTGTGGTAAATGAATTGGGCTGACCACTGGGCCAGAGGCCTGGAAACCGTTCAGTGCGTGGTTGTTGACAGAGCCAATTAAGCGGTAGGTTTTCAGATTTTGTAAAAGGTTGAAATGCAAGAGGAAATCAGCACCAGCGATATCTCTAAAATCGTTAGCCATTGTGAATATCCATCAAAATAAAGGTTGACGACCAACGTATAGATTCAGAAATATCTAATTGGTGGTGCGGTCTCTGGTGGACAGATGGCGACAAGAGGACGGAGTGCCAGATGTGGTCGTCGCCATTATTGACTGGCATGGTGATTCCTCTGGCGAATGTGTTGGTGTAAATTGACATGGTTGAGTGCACATACGATCCTTAGTTCCAAACGTTGTGTGACGCCAACAGAGATTACGGTGACGATTGCTGGAATACGATGACGCACGTACTGGGAAGCGGGTAGATCAGTGACGACTGTGATTACAAATTCGCGATTCTTGACTTAACTGAAGCTCTCTCAGATTACCGTTTAGCAGATCGATTTGAAGGTAAAACACGCGCTCTAAGAAATCTTATGATGTCGGACCAACTGAAATGACTTGCGGAATATTGGGAATACTCGTCCGAAAAGTCACCTAATTCCTGCACACTCACGTGAGAGTAAGACTATGTGAACTAACGTTGGGAGGCGCTGTATAGATAGAGTGAAGTATTGTTTCGTCCATGGACCGTCCGTCCAGTATTTGTGACAAACGCCTCAGCAGGTGGGATGGCTTTCGATCGTCGAGTCCCTTCGATTTGTCCGTTGTTGGATTCACTTCTGTTCGGATTCTGTACTGTGCTTCAGTAATCTTGCTTTGAGATGCCCATAAGGTTCTGTCGGATGTGGATTCATAATGGCATCTCTAGCCTTTTGTACAATTTCGATGGGCAACGTGAGAAAACATTTTGTATGAGTGTTTAAATCCTCCACTCTCAAGCTGAATTTCAGAAAGCCTAAACCGAACTGTTGGCTAGTTAGGTGTCAGTGGACATTATCAGTAGGAAGTACAATAAATGAGGAAATGAACAAAAAATATGAAGTGTCTGTATGAATTACTGTTCATAATCTAATTGAGTAAATACAAGAAGGATGAATCTAATGCATGAAATGCGTGTTCACCAGTGTAAATTTCAAAAGTAACTTCAACTCACAAAATAAATGAATAAACTGTCATTTTGGGGTTCACCAGTGTTGAGTAATGGGTTGTGTAGGCTATAGATAAAGAGCTACGGCCTAACACCAACTACTTATAACAAAAGAAAGGCACACAGTTGAGTATTGAGGCACATTATAAGAATAGGCATAGCCGTGGAGATGATTAGAAATTGTCAAAATGTTAGGCTCACAGTGCGAACTAATGTCCAGTTTGGTAAAAGTGTGGACAACAATAGCCAGATGTATGCAGTATGTCGGTAGTGTTTTAGGGGCAGAATCATGTTGAGGAGATTCGGTGCTACGGCGTTGTGTTGGGCGTTTGTGCTCTTAGTCCAGTCGCGTTTGCAGATCGCATGCGCGTCGGTTCAGTGAATGCGCGCTTCCATTGCGCACGTGTGTGCACCCTTGGTGGTCGCAGTCTCGACGGAACAGGGCTGCCCGTAGGATGGGTGAAGGTGGCAAACGCTTGGCGGAGCCGGTGCGACAGACTGAACCAGAAAGGTGGGATCACGGGGCTAGGCTGTGAAGCATGTGAGAGGGGCCTGTGTCGGTGAGATTTCACAGGAGGTTGCGTGCGTTGTGAGATGCTCAAAGCGCAAGCTTTCGTATTGCGCAACCTGGTTGGGCATACGGCCCTAGGCCGTTACCTACGTTGCGAGATGTCAACGTTTCGATTTACTAGCATCGGTTGTTATCGCAAGACCAGCAAATTTTACCCAAACTGCGTACGACAACCATAAGAGCACTGTCCGAACAAATTGCTTCAATCGTTCGTGCACTAAGGGTGCAATGGACTCCGTGGCAAAGAGAATGATTGCTACAATGCCATGCGTGCACACAAAAGTGAGCGGTAGCACTTTCGGATTAAGATAAGCTAACACTACCCTGAACAACTAGACGGGGTCAATTAGGTGACCGATTGATGGGATACGACTGACGATCGATTGAGTCGGAGTCTTCGAGCTTGTTGAAGCCAACAGGTGGTTTCTTGAGAATTCACTTGATATCCCTTTAGGAATGTGCTCTACCGTGTGAAGGTGCACACACTGATCCGTTCTGTTTGTGTGAACATCATCGCTGCTGGTGCATTCTTTGAAAGACAGATCGATCAGTTGAGAGTGTATCACAATCTAAAGAATGAAAAGGATATTTGACATCCGTCCTCAGGTGCATTTTTGCCATAGGGTCGCAAAACGAATACGGAATATCTCAGTTTTGTTGAACAGTGTGAATGCTGGCAGCAGTGAGTTTTTTCGGAAGTATTCCTCACCCATTTGACGTTTTCACAATACCGCCAACATATTTACGGTTAGATGATAAAAAGCAACAAATAACCGTGTAATGGACGGCAGTTTTTGTTAGTGTTTTTTCATCGAAACTTATAACGAGATTGATATGGTGTCTGCTTTACTGTGTGTTTGTTCCCGAGTCCCATTCTGTATTGCTTGAAATATTACCGATTCTCTATCTTAGCCACCGCGCCTCAATTGTGAAACGGATGAAGCACAATCCGAAAGCCTCAAGAACTTCCTGTTTTCTCTGAACGGCTGTCAATTACAACAGATTTTTCGTTTCAAAATCACAGTTGAGGAAAGCTTTCTTGTGCTCAAACTCCTATCTGTCAAAACAAGTGCTCGTGAAGTATCAGGACAGTGGGGTTATTTCTGAACATTCGCTTACCAATCAGAGCTCTCAGTCTCAATAAAAAAAGTACGGTGTTAAACTATGTTGCTTCAGCGGTATGCGAAGTAATTGCGGTACGTAGAAACTTCTGGGAAGCAGTGTTGTTTCTCCTCACACGCAAATCAAGAATGATGTGCTTCCCAGGTATAGGGTGATTACCTGTAGACAGGAAAATAGGCACACTCTTTAGTGGTTAGCTCAAAGTTTGAAAGTTTAATTAAAAACTGGAATCTTAAGGTGAAACAATATCGATACATCAATGTACGGGACGCTTTTATCACCAGATTTTTCAAAGGTCATTGGGAGCACAGTATTTCAAATTTTCAGACCGCATATGGTCAACTGGATCTTTTAAAATAGCGCAGAACTAGGCACTTTTTTTATTATCAAAACTCACTATATATTCTTGCAATGTTTCAGTAAACATACAGCATTGATGGAAGGAATAAAGTTAACCACTTCTTCTGTGAATACAGCGGAAGGCCGCATTATGGATTCTCGGATCCTAAATCAGTAAGATTTCCGAAAAGAGAGATGATTTCCGGAAGGTTGATAAGTCAAATGCAAACTCACAACAAGTTGTTTCTATTACGTGTTCTGTTCCCTCATCAATTCTCAAGGCCGCTGCTTCTGATTGTCTTTTCGGCACAGTCACCAAACTACTGATCAACAGAATCAACCAGAATACTTATTGGATAATGGCGGTTACGTAGACTACCTCATCACATTTAGATTTGTGTAATATCCGTTGGAAAGTGTTTAGGTCAGAAAGTAGAATTCTAACGACAACAAGTAACCCTTCAATTTGTACCGAAGAACACTGCTACCTCTCTGAAATTTATAATGAACTATTTTACCGTGGATTTAATCTCTTCGTTCTGCCTAACCTTTGTTGTGATGTATTGTCGGATAATGATATCCTTAAGCTTCACGAAAAAAGTCACTTGGGGAGGTGTGGAACCAAGTTTCACCCTTAAGGAATCGTTGAAGCTCGAGCGAATGCTTCTTCTGCTGCGAGAGTAGACTTCATACTTCTTGAAGCTGAAAACGTCACTGTTAGACACTAGTTTCGGTTATCCCTAAGTCGTGTGACAAAAATAACTTGTTACAGAGTACAATCAAACAGTCAACTGATTCACAAAACTTGACGTTTACTACCTACTGTGTAATGACGAAATGTAGTGTAATGTAATGACAGAGTAATCACGATAGACACAGTGCATTGGATCCAAAGAACGTTCGCTGAGAAGAAACAGCACAAGGCACTTGAGGTCCACGATGGGTTCCTGTGGCACTTCTGCTCCTGTAACCTCCGTCGTTTGTGAACGAACTACTTTTAAGCACGAAATCAACGTGACCAAATTTCTGGAAAATGTTTAGATGATCATTCCAGGAACCGAGAAGTGTTAGTTCAACACGTGGGATCAGAACTTTATGATATGAATTAACAAGAAGACCAATCACTCCAGATTCTATTCTGCTCATTGTCCTTCGCGAGCTGGTTCCTCCGTATGACGGTAAATCCTAACAGGTAATTTGAGGCACGTTTGCTTAGTGTTCTCAATGTGCATTAAGCTTTCTGATGAAATACGTCCCCTGATACATGACAAAGCTTGTCTTTGAAAGGGTGAATTAAGAAACATTTTGATCGTCTGAAGAAAGAACTAGAATTGGCCCCGATTGATACTGTTGATTTTGTTTTACCTTTGTCTCAGAAATGACAATCTCAGCAACCCTTAATGAAAACTCATGGTGGTTTGTTTTTTCCTCGTAGTTTCTATCCAAATAAAATACTCAATTCGGTGATCGAAAGAAGAACATATACAGTGTACAAAGTTGTAAGAAAACAGAGGCATCTTCTTCTTCGTAATCATTGTAATCTTGCCACTGAGTTGCGGTCATTCGCATTCATGAAAAAATGCAAAGGAAAGATGAATAATGAAAAAATACCTTGACAATCGACTAAGCTATCTCTATTCCGTTCAGACCGTGAAACAGGAACTAAACCACGGTCGGTTTATCTTGTAGGTGCTATGATGATTGTCACAAATGTACATATTCCGATCGTCTGTACCACCTCCCACTCGATCCCAAACCCCCAATTAGTCCCAGGTGTAAACTGTAGACAGTTATTTAACTTTCGGACTCCACCTTTCATGCGATATCTACAAGATGAACTACCTCGTGATCTCTGTTACCTTTAGAGACGTTGCGTTGTTTCTCATAGATTTTTTTGGTATCCGTGTGGCTGATTATGGAAAGTTAGGGTTTTCTTGATTGCCTGAGTATCACTTATTTATTATAAATCTATGGTTAACCGCTGAGTACGGTATCGCGGTCGCTTAGTCGATCATGTCTTTAAGGTTTGCGGTCTGTGACAAGGGGCTCCGAAAAAAATGGTACGATTCTAACCTGTGTTCAGTGTAAGCTTCAGGCTCACTCAGCCTTTGGACTGGTTCCGTCTTCGATCCACAGGAACTTGAAAGAAGACCCAACTGGAAATTAAAGATGTGTGCTCAACCTCTATGATTGCCGTGACCCCAAAACAGGAACAAAGCGTGCTACAGAGCCTACTACTCAGTAAGCGCTGTCGCTTAATCGTAGATACACCACACGTTCCATATTGCTTTAGTGAATCCGCGAACACAATCAGCAGTGAGAAAACAGCTGCAAGGTCAAACGAAATGAGTAAAAGACTATCGCTTCAGCAACCGGATGACCCGATCTGTGTTGAAAAGACGAGACACAGCAGCCCAGCTATTGTGACAATATCTAATGAGCCTGCTGGCTCCGAGACTCAATTTACCCACCTTCTGTTAACCATTATGAAGCAGAAAGACGTCCGCAAACAAGCCACTCAGAAAGTGAGACACTCATGAGACCCATCTAGTCAAAGTGACTAAAAGGATGGAAGAAATTCAGCTCATTCACTTTGGTGGACACTGTAAAGCAAACATCGTAGACACGGGTACCAGCACACCTGGGATAGTACCATTAAACTCGCCCATGGCTGTGTATCGGTCCGTAGTTGTATTCAATCGGCCTGAAAATAGTTCAACAATGTCAAAAGATTGGATGGAGCACGACAGAAAGGAATTTTTAAAATTTTCTAAACAGTTGGGTTTTCCTAGTATTTATCCACGGCAACTTCAGAGACTACGAAAGAGCTCCGACCCCAAGTGTGCCGTCAAGCAGCATCGATGCGGTTACTCTCTACACTGCAGCTGGCCTCCAGAAGCTTGTGGCGTTGCAACAAGCCAGCTATAACAGGGTTGGTAACACAATCAGGATACTCCCTGACCCAGACAGACACGCGGTGTCTAAGGCACAGGCAGCTGATGAATGTAGGTGCAACAGCATTATTATACACAATGTGCTTGCCGTCGAAAGCGTCGATGCCGTCACTCAAGTAGAGCACGATTTAGACTAGTGGCGACTCGTAGTGTTGTGAATCCAGAAGGCGGACGACACAAAGGTTGTTTTATTGGAGAAATCAATACACTACTTAAGCATCTCAACGAGACTAGAAACAAAAACACTCATTTGCACACCGCACTCTCCTGAGGACGCTCTAGTCGCTTTGGACACCATGTCTCAGTTCCGTCATGTGGCGACAGCCATTAAATGTCATTCTGCCTTCCAACGATCTTTCCCATATGTCTCCCGTATTTATCCCGCGATCATTTCGATCCATGCGGCTACTGAATAGTGGTGTGAGTAGTATGGTGCGACCGTCTATCCTCACTACAGTAGCATCACTCAGTGATCTGTCTAGTCTAAAGGTCACCGAGATAAATCGCCCGTCCGGCGCACGTACTTAGCTTCGATAAGTGCTTCTCGACTTCTGAGAATAACATTTCTGACAGAAAATGACGGAACAGACGTTGGCGGTTTGGCCCGCACACCGCTCACAGTTGCCTATTGGGACAAGATATTATTTTGATCGATCAAGAAACGTCAGATCAGAGTAGAGACAATTATGTACTCCCACAAAACCCAGTGTTATTACTCCCGATATTGCCCCAAGTGACCTTCATGCACATGCAGAGTTCATTTCGGGAGATAAAAACCAGACTGGTAGCCACTACGGTAGAGGATGACGGCCTCAAAGCACACTACAGCGCACCGACTCAGCTCTCTTCACTTAACGAATCTTCTCGTGTATATTCATCTGCTATACATAATGTAAGCAGTCAAACCGCCTTCTGTTACTGTTCTTACATGAACGCTGCTTCACTCTTTAATAAACTGGATAAGTTTCGAGACCTGTGTTCCCGGTAAAGCTCACTTGCAGTAGATGTCAAGGATACCTGAGATATGGAAGTGAGGAACAGCAAATTGACTGTCACCGGCATGACAATGTTTCGCAGTGATAAAGAAGTCGGTAAGGAAGGCCATGTAGCAGTTTATTTGAGATCGCAACTGAAGACCTCAGGTACTAGTGACGAGATGCTACTGGATACTCCGGACTAAATCTGATAATTAGTTAACGTCAGTCAAAATTTCCCTTGTTAGATTAGTTTGATTTAAAGATTGCCTTCCGCCTATAGGGACACCGGAATGGCATTGAATAAAGTTCTCTGTGAAATACCATCTTTAGGTTATGCTCAAACGCTGGAGCTACACTTCAAGAACCATTTAATCAACACTTCTGAGGTATCCTTCAAGGCATTGATGGAAGCTGGACTGATCCAGCATGTCCAGGACCATACGAGGTGGCGGGTGGACCAAACGCAGTCTTGTGTTGACTACAATTTTACCGGCGATGTATATATAAGCAACCTAAATGTCACAGCTCCACTTGGTCGTAATGACCATGAGGTAATTCAATTAGGTTATCCACACGAAACTAGACAATAGATTCTCCGAAGTACGTGTCTGAAGGACCATCAAAAGGTACATTTAGTAGAGATGAAGACGCAGCTTAATAAGGTTGAATGAGCTGGGTCCTTCACTACACTCAGTGTAGATCACTGGAAGCCCATCGTCGACGAACTCTCCATTGACGTTAACAACCGTGTTCTACTAAGGTGTCCCCGGCTTAGTAGAAAGCCTAGACGCCTACGGAGTGGAACCAAACGTTTCGTTACATTGAAACGTTCAGCCTGGAACAGATACCAGTTATAACAAGCTGAACTCGCTTTTGTTGAGTATGTCATATGGGGCATTCGTACCATGGCTGCCATAAGAGGGCATCGACTTTGCTATCAAAGCGGTCTTGACGAAAAGCTGAGAGTGGATCCTCAGCATTTTTATAGCGGAGTCACAGCGCACATAAGCAGTAAGATTGGCATTTCGCAACGGCGAACCTCTGATGGATTTACCACTACAGAAGCAGGGGCGATCAACATTCTGGGTAGGCGGTATGTAAGTATGCACAGCTGTAAATCACTAACACATTTTGAGCACATAGACGGAAACTTGACTGAATTACCTCAAGGTTCAGTCAAAGTCAAATTAGAGAACCTACCAAGTCACAAATCACCTAGTCCACACTTGATATCGATTGTCGTCTTGAAAAGCTGTGCTACGGAAGTATCAGAACTGACTACAACAATTTTCAATAGTTCCTTATCAACTGGCTGTTTACAGAAAGCCTGGAAACAGTTCGCAATCACAGTTGTCTTCAAATGTGGTTTCAGAAACGACCTAACAAACCATCGTTCAATAGCGCTGTTTTCGATGGCCACTAAAGCAATAAAGAGTTTACTAGATGGCTGTAATACACAATATTAGAGACTTCGAGCAGCTCTAGAAGTCGTACTCGAAATGAAATCTTCCACACAAGTAATAAGATTTCGTACCGGTTGCAGAAAGCAGTTCTTCTTTGTGAGGCGAGAAGCCGCATTTCTAGACGTAAAGCAGTAATAAAGAAATCGCAGTTTGTCATTGATTGATAATATTGGGACCTGCAAAGTTAAACTGTAGGCTGATTAGTGCGATACGGAACAAACAGGTTAGCAAATAACGGCAAATTTAACATTGGGACTTTTCGTACAATCCTGATATGGTATATAAACGCGATGTTCAGATTGGTCCTTTGTTAGATCTATTGTGTCGGAGTTTGGAGAAACAGTGAATCGAGTGGATGTTCACCAAAAGGACTCTCTCTGGGTTAAGGTTGAAAACCTCAGAGTTATCATCAAGGAGAAAAATGGCTTTCGTAGAGGATACTCATACGTCACGAATCTGTTGATTACTCGTGAGGTTTAGACGAAAGCTGCAGACGAAGGAATGGCTACATACGCTACGTATGTTGAATTTTCCAAAGCTTTTGACAGGGTTGGTCATTCCATCTTGCTGCGGAAGCTCACCAGTTATCGCCTTGATGAGTGCTTATTCACCTGGCTGGAAGATTATCTGGCTGAATGTAGGTTCATCGTCAGTCTGAATGGTCAGCTGTCAGAGTGGTTCCTGAGCAACAGTGACGTTCTGCAAAAATCAGTTTTAGGACCTCTGTTATTCATTCTTTTCGTTCCTGAACTATTCAGTGTAGTCAAGTGACCGATATTGCTCTACGCCCATGGCACAAAGTTTTAACGAGTTCTAGAGTAGTAGGAAGATGCAGCGACCTTTTAAGTTAATTTGAACTGTCTACGTCATTGGTCCATAGAAAGCAGCTTACCGTTCAATGTCAACCAGTGTAAAATGATACACTTTGGTTATCACAGTTGCACTGACTATTGCCTTGGTGACACAAACCTGTGCACGTCAGCATGCAAAAGAGACCTAAGGACCATAACGGCAGACAGTTTGCGTTCTGTCCACAATTCGTGCCGCAAAGGATAAAAAAAGTCCAAATAACCCTGAAGCTTCTACGAAGAATTTGTGAACCTTCCATTCTGAAGTGTTCGTCACCACAATTCGTCCACATCTGGAAACGAACACACAGGCCTGTCGTCCTTATCTTAAGAACGATTTGATACTTGTTAAAAGTGTTCGAGGACGTGTCAATAGAAGAACTATGGGGTTCAAAAAAATACTGTGCCCAGAAAAAGACTGGCAGAAGTAGACAAATTCTCAATGAATTACAGACTAATTTTGTGTGCAAATGAGTGTTTTTGTTCGTAGTCAGGTTGAGACGCATAACCTGTGTATTGGTTTTCATGAATAAATAATCTTTGTGCCATCCGCCTTCCCGGTTCACAACACAACCTGCACTATATGTTTCCCAACCGTTACGCTAGTGCAATGAGAACGAGCGATTACACTCTGCTACTCACACTACCATTATTCAGTAGTGAGGCATGAGCATGTATTTGGATATTGAAGTGACCGGGTGGAAATACAAGAGGGCAGTTTGGCAAGAAATAGTTCGCGGTACGTATAAGATCTGGGCACTGACAACCATTGCAGTCGTGACGTCCTGGGATTAGTTTTAGATGTAAACTAGTGTGTTTGTTTGTCGTCGTTTTGAAGCACATATCCCATGTGTTGGTTCTCCGATTAAACGGCTCTTATGCTGCCCGCGTTCTTGGCTCATAACGCTAGCTCATTCTCGTGGATCATTTACTGTCGATGTCTGACTCAATATCGTTTCAGTGCTTCAGTGTTCGTTGTTGAAATGATTGTAGCTCCAATGAATTTACATTTTATTTAGTTCCATCCACTTCTTTACCATACATATGAACCGTCCAACACAATTTTTCATCGACCAGCACAGAGACAGGAAGACACGAGCAAAGATTTTTTTCCCTACTGTAACAACCTATAAACTTGTGGTATTTTATGCTATCCACGAAATGACCAAGTGATGCGGTTTGTGTTCTAATGGCCTTCTGTATTCCTTAGAAGTGCGTAATATTTCTTGAGAATATCAAGTATGCTGAGAATTCACGTTATTTTTCAAGTCACTGAATGGCAAACTTAGTTAAGCCACCTAACTATTCGAAAGACTTAATAAATTTCAAGGGTTGAATACACACCACAACTCACTCTTTGTTCGTATTTGTGCGCCGGTATACGGCGGTTCAGCCCATAATTAATTGTTTATGTCAACTATTTTGGTATGTCTGCACATATACACGCAGATAGTGATTCTCTGTTCGAGGGCATTGTCCCAATCAAGACGACGGTCTGCTTTTCTTAAGGTAATGTCCACTTTGAGCAGTTGAACAGTATAATCTAGATGATCGTTTCACTTGTCCTAAAATACAGGAAAATGACTACTGATTGTGAGGCACAATCAGCTGTACTCCGTGAGAATTATTTTCCATAGCTAAAAGTGTGACCATACATGAGAGCCTTTTAATGTACAACCGCACGTTGACTTCTAATATTACACTTTCGTTATGACAAGCAACTCTTCAACGAGTTTTTAAAAAGGAGTGTTGATCGTTCCACTGTAACTCGCTGGTAATTGAAGTCAAGTCCGCGCTACGCCCATATCTGATACTCTGACACGTGACAGAAAACAGTACGTCAGCTGGTCCCTGGAAGGGAAGAGTATAAGGAAACTTCCAGTAAAGATACACGTCAACCTGAGAGTGATGGGTTCTTTTACAATAGCAGTAGTCTCGCTGACTAAAGCTGACACTGTAAGAACTATTCTACAAAGTCTGTCAAGCAACGAAAATCCCAAACATGTATTCGTCATCCGACTCACCTGACCTATAGAATAAAACTGTAAAATCACTTTTTCAACATCAACAGGGAACGCATTCATGCAATCTGCACCTTAGGTAGACCTGAGGAAACAATGCATTGACTCTTTGAACCTTTCTATTTCTCCAGATATGACTAAACTCGAAACTATCATTCGTTGGTCCAATCACAGATACACTGAGCCACATAGCAACACCTTTCGTGTTAAACGTCACCCAATGGAGAAAAATGGTTTGGTGTTTGTTTTGTTCTGTGTTCGGCCTCAAGCCATGTTTTTACACTGTGCAAAAGTTCGCCGATTCTCTATTTGGGTTGCCTTACCTTAATTCTCGAACAAATGACATTGAACACGTACCCAGAAGATGGCTCAGCGCATATAATTCAAAGTTTTGTGATTTATATATATGTTTATCTCAGCTTTGATTGAAGATCGAGCAGCGTGTTCTATCTCTAAGATATATAACTGACGGGGCAAAATAGTGGCACACTGATCAGCATACCGTAAACCAAACTGGGAAAGTCAGTATATCGCTTCTAACAGCTTCGGGATTTTTAAACAGAAACGTAATCCGGTTCAAAGCCTTATAAACAGAGAGGAAAATGTGTTCGGCGAATACAGGAGAACACAAATGTGATCACAAAAGTCTGCTTGGGGTAAAATATGAGGGTGGAAAGAAGTGTGTTTATGAAACCTTCGTCCAACCCGGAAGACGAAATGAAAAAGTCCAACCATACTATTTATTGCCCGATCACAGGTACCTTCTCAACACAAACCCCAGTGCCGATGCTGCGAGTAAGCCGGAAAGACAAGCTACTAGCCACGGTCGTACGATGGAGGTGTAGTTCTTTTTATGCTGCTGTTATAGAGCAAAATATGTTGGTCGGGAAAGACTGAGGGGCAACATTCAGCCTGAGGTAGAGCCGCTAATCGAAAATCAGTCACAAGCGCCGTTGCCACATCACTCATGCTACCCATCTCCCAGACATCAAAAGGCCTTCCGAGTTGTCTAAACCTATCATCGCTTAATCTAAGACAGTCTAGCAGGTAAGTCAACCACAGCCAGACTGTAAAAATCCAGTCTCTTCCTGATAAATAGTAGAGGGTTTTGGTTGACATAAACTGAACATCATTTCCACTTGATAGCAGCTCCCGTATTCTCAGAAACTTTTCAGCCACCTTACACTGGATACTTGAGTTAACTTCCTGTTAGGGTTCATCAATAGTGCATAACCACTCCAAGACTGAGATTTAAACTCTGGCCACCCTTTCGAAAAGCAAGCATGTTGATCATCGCGCCACTGATGTCACATTAGAAACAACCAAATTATCGTATGATAACGTTTCCTTGTGAGCAGTGCTCAGGTTGTCCGGTCATCTCGAGAGAAGACACTAACCATTATTGACACAAAATATGCACATAAGCAGAAGGTTAGTAACACCAATAAAAATGGTTATACACATAACACGTAAGGGGCAGTGTACCAAATAAAGGCGAATAACAAAAAGCTGTATAATAAAATGCTTGGGACCTATCGAAATCCAGATAGCGCAACATCTTAGACTTAGACTCAGGCATTTATGAACAACCACTGGTGAAAATGGAGCTTGCGAAATATGACGGAAGCATGAGTTGATGTGAGAATATCTTTGATTTGAAGTTCGTTAGCTGGATGAAACCGCACAAGTCTTGGAATCGAAAGTTCTCATTGTAGAATTGATGGTTGTTTAGCTCGCGTACCGGCGTCAAGACATGATATGTTGTTCAGCATACTGCACAGCAGTGAATAGTCAATCTTCTTGATCCGTCGCTTATAAGTGTATGACGAAACCTGAGTAGTTGCGGCAGTGTTTGTGACCAAGACCCATGCCAAACCATGAAACAGATAATGTATTGGTAGCACCGGCACTAACGCTGCTGACAGAATTGGGAATTCCTTGCCAGGCGCCCATTCGAGTGGTCCCTGTCAGCCGTACCGGATTGTCCCAGTCAGCGTTGTACCTGGTCGTCTCTGCCAGGCGTTACGCTGGACTTTGTGCTGGATTGTACTGGACGTTGATTGAATAAATATGGATGTTTTTTTATAATCCATCTTAAACTTCGAAATACGGATTAATGGGGTCCCTGTGTTGAGACACATCACATGTTAAATACGATGTTAAACAGGTAATTGACCTGATTACACACGTGGCATGTTCCACGGGGTAATTAAGATATGCGTGCAGACGAACAAATTGGAGCTGTGGTGACAGGTTTATCATGACGTTCCAGTTGACCGAAAAGCGACCTGTCAATTTCGAATGAGGTCATTCGAACCCTCTCACTGTTCTAGTAATTTCAGTTGGTAACTGCGCGAACAGGGTACTGATGGTGGGGAATAGTGGTGGTGTTGTTTGTAGCTCGGGTTGATTGTTTTGGTATTGATATGTTCGCCGAGCTTGGCATTTAGATTGCAAACGTTTCATCACCAAGCGAGGTGACATCATCAGTGCGTGAGTGTTTCGGCGTATAATTCAAAATTATGTGCCGAAACACTCACGCACTGATGATGTCACCTCGCTTGGTGATGAAACGTTTGCAATCTAAATGCCAAGCTCGGCGGACATATCAATACCAGAACAGGGTCCTGTGTGACATTCTGATTAAATAAATAGAGATTTTGGTAGATATAAGCTGGGAAGCATCCGCAACGTTTCTGATTAACGAACTCTCCAGCCAGGCAGTCAGGAAGGCCAAGGCTTTCACAAACAGCAATCGCGTCGTCGTCTGGCCGTCTTACGCGTCAACGACCTGTTGCGTTACTTACGCTGTCAGCTCATTTGATGTTGGTTAACTGGCGGAGTAACGGTGGCCGAACCCCCATAATCTGTATGCATTTTTCGGATGAATGGGTCAAGTCTTTAATTTTTAGAGCAAGACTGGGTACACCTACGCATTGTAAACCTTGCATTTATTCGACAAGTATACCTCTCTGTGAGGCCAAAAGTGACGAAAGTGGGCAGAAAAAATCATGTGCTTTCGTTATCTTCGTGGATATCTTATTGGCAATAATACAATCTACCAAGATGAGATTACCTAAGTGCATGAAGCGATCGACAACTTTCAGCGTCAGTGAGCACATCACCAAGTGGATGGCTCGTCTGACGGGTGAAACTGCACGTTATACCATCACGAAAGCTGATTGCAATTGGACGCAAAGCCGATGCAGCCGTTGCCTACCAAATAAAGCGCCATTAGAAAACTTGACAAGAATGTAACATTTCGCCGGACGAGCCTTGCTGTTGTGTAAAAAACAAATAATCATCTCGCTTCATTCACTTCGGTAAATCCCGTTTCACTTTAATATACTAGCCTTTATACCGTTTACTTTGATAACGTCTATTTGTGCCATTGGTTTTTAATTCCATTATGATCAGTGCCACTTCAACTTTCACTACCTCAGTCATCCAAACCTCAAACTTCCGACTTGTAACCTTTAACGTGTAATTCTTGATTACCCTACCCAGATTGACACTGGTAAAAATATAACCCTCTCAAGTTACTGCGTTTGACACGTCACGGTTCTGCCACTAACATGAACTGTGTATGCCTACTTTGGATGATGTGATGTTTACTGTGTAGTAACCAAACAGAGAAGAGTGAAATGTTTTTACACAAAACTTTTTACGTTTTGCTGTCCCCTTTTTTCAAAAGCACACACTGTGATTCATTTTTTGGAACAGGGATGAACTGTGAAACAGCATTGTCTACTTGTGCTCGTTTTGCGCCTACATGCGACTCCAACATGGACTAATCAGTACGAAGTAGTTGAGGAGACAAAATTTGTGCAACCACTCGGAAATGAGAAAGTTACTGCTCCTTGTATGCTTTGGAGCCAACGGCGACAAACATTGTCAGCCAAGGAACTGCAAGGATTCTATAGGAGTACAGCGGCTTTAAGAAGCGGATGCTTTACCAGAAAACCAGTCTCACTCGTTTTTACAGGTGATACAACTATAAGCATAAGCAGCATTAACCTATTAAGCATCTGAGTAAAGTGTTTCTTCAAAAAGCAATCCGTGATAAGTGGTGCCCACACGCGTAAGTAGAGCATTCGCGTCACTCCTGAGTGCCGGTTAAGAGAGGCAAACAAAATGCGTTCATTTCTCCCCAGTCTGTAGCCATCAGGTACACAAATGCCAGAGTTGCATATTAGACTGTTAACTCCAGTAAACAAAGTAGGGAGTCGAAAGACAATTGAATGTCGCTGTTATGCGTAACACGGTGGAAAAATCTGTCCAGCGCCATAGCGTCCGTTCTGTTGCATATCTAATGCAAGCATTTATGCAACAGTCGGGCAAATTTTACGTCGAACTGCAAAGTGATGTGTCATCAGTCCTTTCATTCACAACTTTCCAGCCAGTTACGGGCTCTTTTTCAACAATGTCGGACCAGAGATGGAAAACTTTGCAAATGAGGCGTAGCTAAACACTGTTAGACGGCGCTATCAATCATGGGGTTTGGGGTAAACTGTTTCAGACTTTTCAAAAGGTAATGCCCTTCTTTCGTTCATTTTCAAAGATGTCCTCTGTATATATGCTCACTGTACGCGTTAGTGTGTACATTTGACTAACAGAAAATGTCAAATTCCCTGCATTCTTCACAAAGACTGGTTCTTCATATAGTGATCAAACCTAATGGGGATTCGGCGCTCGAGGCTAAGTATCAACTTGGACGACATATCAACCTTCGAATTTCCCTCCGAGCACATAGTAGGCACATAGCGACGATAAAACCTTCAGTCCAGACATTAATCGACACGCCAATCATTGCGTATCACTGTAACGCGTTGACCACCAGGCTCATTCTTGTCGTGCGTGAGCTGCATTTGTAGGAATAAAAATTATTCATATGCTGTTTGATGCTGACCTCTTTCTGATGAACTACCTCATCTGTTGACTGATGCTACTGGTAAACGGGTGAGCTAATTCAATTCAATCCCTGCGCTTACCCAGGCTGCGGACTGGGGAACGGGTTTCCATAAATAAACATGGTTTCACAATGATTTCGGCTGTATTGATAACCGCTTTGCACTCCACCAGGTGCTTGAACTTTGACATTCATATAGAAGACCAACAACTGTTATCTTTTTGGACCTCACAGAAGCTTCTGATTAAGTTAAAAGAGCTACAATCTTGAACTGACGACACACAAAGGATGCTAGGGTTTACATCATACAGCCGAAATTTAGCATCTAAAACGCAGCCCAAGGTCCAGCCTTCTCCTTCCTGATTAATTTTGCAGTGGACGAGGTCCTAGGGTGTGCCCTGATACGTTGCGAATATGATAATGTACAACTGTTCCCTTGAGACGAAGAGTATGCACACGAAATCGCTCTCATCTGTGAGGTTTCCTAGAAAGCCGAGAACATTTGAGCAAACTAGAAGCCTCAGGTCGTCAGTTTGGTATAGCCTTTGGGAATACTAAGTGTAAGGTGCTGCCGCAAGATTGGAATAACGGTGTACCTGCTCTCACTCTGGATGATGAGCCATTGGAATTGATTGAGAAGGTCATGCACCTTGGCAGCTGTATCAGGGCTGGTGGTAAGCCTGATGAGATCACGAATAATATGGCTAAGGCTCGGATGGCGCATACTAATCTACGCCAACTGTGATGTCGGCATCATCTCAGTCTTCGTGTGAAGAGCCGAGTGCATAATTTAGGACTGTAGAAGCAGTCCTAGTGTACGGCTGCTAAACCCGGCAAACCTAGGCGGAGGATGTTCACAGACTGTCCACTTACGACCGTCGGTGTCTCCGAAGCACCAGCGGTATGTGGTGTGAACATCGTAGCAGCGAAGGCGAATTCC
>QNGE01003028.1:0-95788 GCA_008508345.1 Paragonimus westermani | reverse complement strand
GGGCTCTCGTACAAAAGGAAGAATGGTTCGTGGGACATTGCCGACGGCAGGAAAGAGAATATTCCCTTGAAACGCTTAATGAGAAGGTGCCTATAAAAACTGAACTTGAAACGGTATTGATTGGGTAAGTAGACAGTAAAATTAAGTTTCCCATCTCGAATGTGAAAAGTCATCAGAAAATGAACAATGTTCCCGTAGAATGAAATGATAGGACAAGCACAGCTCAGTAATGGGGGATGATCCCTGACTGAGTCGGAGCAAAACGGCTGTTCACAGATCGTGAAATGGCAGGAAGCACTAGTTACCAAAAAAAGTTCAGAAGGACAGTGTCTCGTTTTGTCACTTAAAATTTTACAGAGCTCGGAACGAGCAATAGTGATGGAAATGGTAGCACCAGCTGATGTAATAATAAAGATAATCCGTGCAGTTTATCCGAGGAAGATAGTAAAGTGCAGGCCACTTTCCGACAATGTTCGAACCGAGTACAACGATCTCAGAAATAGTCCAACAGACCTTGGCAACATTAAAAGTGCTTACCCTCTTCAGTTCTGTGGGATTTCTTCTTGGTGAGAACATATTTTAAGATCGCGTTGGATAATAATTGCTGCTTTTCTCACATTAAACAGTAGTTGGTCGTAAAGGACTTTTTCAATAATCGGCGGTCAGCTTGGGTCAGCCTGTTCCCTTATGATGCTTTGTAGAGAGGCCACGCGACCTCATTCTGGTGAAAAGGATCGCGGTAAGTAAACTGAATTACCTTCTGAAGGTTCATGGTGATAGAGTGGCACATATTTTCTTCGGTTGCATCGTCCCTTGAACACCAGACTTCGAGACCCCTTGCAGAAATTTCCTCAGTTTTTCTACGCGTTCCAACTGCCACGTGTTTACTTCTGACCGCTAACAGTGTTGAAATCCTCCGATTTCATGTCCGTTTGCTCGACCATCCGAGGTTATACGAATGTTCTGTTATCTCCTTGGTGGTTTGTAGTACGCTATTTTCAGTGGTGCCTTGTTTGCATCCGGCTTTCCCAGTCTAGTTTTGCTATACGTCGTTGTCAGTTATTCTGTTGCCCGAATCAAGTAGTGCAGAGGGTGCTAATGTGGCTGTCTGATTTGACTGTTTGGTGACTGTTTTGTGATTGATAGAAAATCTGTGACCACGCTCTCTGCCTCGGTTTATTGTTTTCTCGTCGATTGTTCTTCTTACATTCGAAATCTTCATGACACTGATTGCGAGCATTCGTTGTGAGGACTCACACGACCAGTCAAATTAGGCGTGCGACAAATCATTTTCTCCACGAACATTGGTCTCGAGGTATTGTTATGGTTTGGTATCGTCCATTCGTCAGGGCTTGTTCTCACACAGTTTGTTCATCCTTACTCTTCATTTCTATACTGTTCTTTGTGTGCACCTCGGTTTCACTTACGCTTTATCGGTCCGTCGTAACGTGACTCGTGTATCCGGTCATGTTTGCGTAAATCTTTGGTCGCGGAACTTGTCGAGGCTTTTCGTTATTTTCTTTCATTTATTTTCCAAATATTCTTCTTGTACCTTACCGTCTTATTAGTAAGAAACTGGCCTTTACGACTGTCTTTCCTTCGGGGTCAGAACCGGTTGCTTTGTGTGCCTGGGGTTTATAGACGCTCGCTGCATCACAGTCACTACTACTCTAGACCTAGCGTGTTGGCGGATGTTGTGAGTGGATTTAGCGTAATTCGGAAAATCCTCAGACTTGACAATAATAATAATAATAGTAATAATAATAAATTTCTCAACGCATATGCGAAAAGCACGCTGGATTATGCGCGATCACTGCAGATATTTACAGACCATACAAGAACGAATAAGTGATTAGTAACACAAACGTGAAGCCTGCCGTCACGAAGGATGTAGTCAAGAGGTTAATGACTGTGGTTTATGAAACTTTGACGCAAGCAACAGAGAAGGAGATGGTTCACTCGCTTCGCAGATTTAGTCTCAAAAAATGGGATGTTACACTGGTTTACTTTTTACAGGATTGTTGGGCGGGCAATTTTTTAATTAGTTCAAAGTCACTCCTGTAAGAATGCCCAGGCGCATCTTTGAAGTGTTTCATCAGGACTGGCACATAGTTCTAACCGATAATGAGCTGCAAACGCGGTATTATAGCTTTCACGATCAGTCACTTCACCATTTCTTGTGGAATACTATGTTGCCGCATTTAAGTCAAAAATGGCTTTTATTCGCCCCAAAAACGACGCAAATTTGACCGTTCTTCCAAAAAGCGGAAACACGCAACCCCCCTGAATTGTTCGAGGATGCCACTTTTCCAGCGCCAGTAGGGCGGTGAAGGCGATCTTGACGCTTTTACCGAAAAACAGACATTCCATCCCAACAATACTCAGACTGAACGACTTTTGTGTATAATCGGCACTTGCTGAGCTGTATCCATTCCGACCCAAATATTAAGTTAATATTTCACGAAAAGTTAAAGACTATTATTTCACGCCTAACTGGCTATTCTTAGCGTGTCCAGACCTTGAAACCTCACACGGGTGAACTACATAATTGCTTACTTAAGTGTTAGATTTGTCGATCCATAACTTCCAGACCCTTCGTCTTCAACTGTATTCGACTTAGAGGTAGTGTCACAGTAGTGCGGGATGAACATAAAGTGATTCCATTCGTTTGTTATTGACTACGTCAGAGCGCCGATCATTACTTGTGCTCCTTGTGCTGCGCCTCTTCGCATGCGCACAAACGTTTTCGAGCGCGTAGGTGAGTTGATAGGTATTCCGTACGCCAAAACGTACGAATCATGGCACGCGCTTGTTTGTCGTTCCCCCGTAGTACCGCTTTATCTTATTTCTTGCTCAACTGCGCATGCATTCCGTGTTCCGTTAAAATGCCCCTCACCTTGTTCCCAACCAACCCGCGGGGATCTCAGTGGACGGCCAGCTGTCCGATAGATATCCTATGGGTGACCGGTGGGAGGATCGTATAAAATGCTGTTTGGACGCTCAATCTTCCACCTATCTGTTGAACTACTTGGAAATGCAAATTGTGATCTATGGTCGACGAAAATGAGGGATGTTACTTGTCCGGAAGAATTTGTGTGCTTGCTACAAAGCCGGATAGCCAATTGCTCGTTAATTTAAAAATTGCACCGTGGTAAGACCGCGTGGGTTCTCGCGGTCTAAAATTCACCGTCTTACAAAGAGGTGCCAGTTGGAAAGCATTCATGAACGCGAAGAAAGTGTTAGTGACGGAAGTGATGGTGCGTTTCAGTAATTGTTTCCATGATGCGATTAAAATTTCTCCACAATAGACGGCGATAAGAGAACTGCAGCATGCTCGCGGACAGAGGCTCATGTTGTGATTAGTTATGGGGTAACTCATACGGAGGAAATGTTATTCTATGAATTACTAACTACTCCAACTGGGTTGGACTCAGTAGAATCGCCGTTGGATGTGCCTCCGTATGATCCGGGTAAGCGTGCGGTTACCACTGAGTTTTATGCAACAGACGCCTCCGATATAACCCAAGACCCTCCAGAAAGAAGACTCTCACGGGAGGTCGCTCGTAGGATTGCGTCTGGGAATAACACATCAACGGTTGCAATCAATGTAACGCACAATGGACCGCGTCCTTTATATCCGCACTTGCGAGAACCCTGTTGAGTACCTCTGCACATCAGAAAGCAGGACAGTAGACGAATGACATTATGTTCAATTCGGTTCATTAAAAGTCCTCGATAGAGTGCATTAAATTTGCGAGCACTGTGACGCTGTTCACCACTACGCGACTCTTGTATCCGGTCATGTTTGCGTAAATCTTTGGTCGCGGAACTTGTCGAGGCTTTTCGTTATTTTCTTTCATTTATTTTCCAAATATTCTTCTTGTACCTTACCGTCTTATTAGTAAGAAACTGGCCTTTACGACTGTCTTTCCTTCGGGGTCAGAACCGGTTGCTTTGTGTGCCTGGGGTTTATAGACGCTCGCTGCATCACAGTCACTACTACTCTAGACCTAGCGTGCTGGCGGATGTTGTGAGTGGATCCAGCGTGGTTCAAACAATTACCAGATATCATGGCTTGTTAACAGGTGTCCGACGCTTTTCGGGCATCGTTCTATTCTTAATGGCTCCTGGTACTGCGAGGTTTCTCTGTGTTGCTGCCGACCTTCCCACGTTCATTTGGCTGTAAATGATAGGGTTGTCTTTTTCGCTTCCAGTCCGCCGTCCCACTAGCAACTTGCGGTAATATGAGTTTGTTTTTATCATACCAGCATGGCTTTCTCTTTACAGGTTTGTCCACCTATAGCTTCTACGTACTGACGTACTGCGTTCCCAGATTTGTGCGCATATATTATTCGCATCCCTCACGGAGGGTGGCTTGTGGACGACTTTATCTGTCGTCTACGACGCAACACATAAGATAGCACTTTATCCGATATAATCGATTTCTTTTGGAACGGTGGCAGGGTTCCGCAGTTATTGAGAACAAACACGGCAAAACCAACCATGACAGACACCGCAGTGTAGTTCCTGAGTGCGTCTTCACTGCGCTTTCTGCGTTTTAGAAATGACAATTTCTCGTTTAAACTTGCCGACATCACCTCTGAGGAAGATGGGCTACCAAGCAATGGAATACAATATTTGTAGTCCTTGATGAGAGGGTAAGAAATTATACATTCCTAAATTTTGTTTTCCACCTCCAGAATGGAAACGTTCATTTTCTATTTTTTAAATTACATCTAATGTCATAGTTCGAATTTTTGTGCAGCCGTTGTGGACTCAGGTTTATTGCTCATTAGTGTCCTTGCAGCATTATTTATACACTAATCGTTGCTTGTTGTCGTTTAACTTATTTACCCCGTGGATCACTGTTTCGTTTGACGTTCTATCGTCTTTGCTCTCGTCGCGTCTTACGCACTGGCTCTGTTGTTTACCCCTTTCGTAAAGCTGGCTTTTGGAATTTCGGAAAAACAGCGTGACGCAGCGATATTTTTCACCCTCATTCGCTTACACACAGTGCTATACCTAACGGCACACAGTCGGGTGACATTGCAGCACATTTTGCATTCCACTCAAATTGGCAGTTCAGTACTTACTCCAGGTGCCACATTAGATTACGGTACTTTAACTGGTAAGTTTTGCACACAACAGTTATTGTCACATATTTGCTCATGGTCTTCATCTGTAGTCAGTTTCACGCTCCATTCCGAACCTCCCCAACAGACCACTTTTTGTGAGCCCTTATTCTGGGATATAACGGTAAGTGAAATCTCAGCGTGTTTTGGCACCTCCCCTGCCATAACCAGGGTTAACCTTATTTTTTCATTTCTCCGGTTATTCGCAGTTTCAGGTTCGGAGCTGTTGCGTAAATGAACTTTAACGCTTAATTCACCGGGTGTCACAAGCACTGCACCCATGGATACCCGCAAGGTCTATTCATAGGTTGTCGACGGACGCAGCAAATGGATGGCCTGCGACTTCTGGTCAGTAAACATACTGCAAATGTGACGAAGAACTCCGCTTGGGCCGTCGTCAATGACTGAGAGACACCCTATATGTTCTACTTTCTACCGCTGCCTCACTTGTAGAACTGCTTATGCTGCATCACATTCGCCCACCTTAAACGCCCCTCAAAGCGAATCTGGTGGCCGACCCTGAACAAGCAACCGTGGAATTTCTCAACAAAAAGGCCAACGCGGTACCTGAAGGATATCTAATGGCAACCATCATTCATGAAAATTTATTCGCCACCCAGTGCCATCCGTTACCGCTACGGGCGGACTGAGTGGTTCCAGGTGCAGGAAATCCAACGGCCAATCTTTTCGAAACAGCATATTTTCAAACAATTGAATGGAAGTCCAATAGGAAGGCGTGTAACGATGCTCTTCTGTAACGAGTAGACTTAGGTATGGCTTCCAATCCTCTCCGGAACACTGGTTTATCGCAACCAGGTTGTGTAACTAACAGGATGCAAGGATGCCAGTGTGCCTTTCATCGAACCTCACGACGCCACCTCTTGTTGCATAACGCACCAGAGAGAGAAACTCAGTCATCTCCGCTCAGAGAGCAAGATGAACTAATTCGCTGATACCACGCTTGAGAGGCACTCCAACTTCAGTTAAGCCGTTAAGGTCAACGCTCTCTGAGTGCTAGCAACTACGCAGTTTTCTGTTCCGGACAGGTGTGTGACGTTTGGATTAATCAGCGCCCTAAACCGAATTTTGAAACTGGCGTCCAGCCGACTTCCAGTTAACCCTGAATCGTTTATCGGAAAAGCTATGGAGCACGACTAAAACACCTGTTACTTCCGAGGAACATTGCAGCTATCCTACTGACAGCCCGAACGAAGTGATCCCGGAGACCGTGCCCTTCTCATCGCCCGGTTAAAGCAAAATCATACCTCCTCCGAGACCCTATGCGAAACCTTCAGTATAAGAGAAGATGGCCATGTGCCGTGGATTTCTTTTGTCTTGTACTGAAGACGCACACAGTTTACAAAAGTGCCCGAAATCGGTGCGTAATAGCAGTAGGAACAAATTACTGTGGTCATCGTCTCCCTCCATCAAAACCCACTGGTAACACTCCCAATCTGCTCTATAGATATGTTGTACCTGTTAAGAAAACGCGATCAGCCGTATAACCACTAACCCGTCCGTTTGGGTTGTCAGCTAGTAGCCAAGATATCACCAAGATACTCTGCTCCCGGTGCGCAACCGCCTCGGGTGATCCAGACAACGTGAGACAACCAGCGCGCCCGAATCACGCCAACGCACTTGGAGTCTCACCCGATTTTTTCCTAGCCCAACTTTAGATTTCAGTTTCCCAGGCTGAAGCCTGAGAACCCACCAAGCCTTGAAAGCCTGGCGTCCATCCTATTTAAGGAATATGCTGCAGTGCTAACCATTTCATTTTTGTCACTTCTTCGACATTCATGAACTTCAAGCACCATTTCCAACACTTGAAAGCACAGTACTTTCGCCTATCTGCAAAGACGATGACGGAACTGATGTAGGCAACTACCACGTAGTAGTACCGATTGCGCGTACCCCCATAGTAACGGAATGCATGGCGGGTAATAGCGTAAGGGCACGACTCCAATTAATCGAATTCTTAACAAGAAACGAGAACGGATTTCATCGGTTGTCTACAGCATCAACCTGCTGGTGGCAGTAGACTCGTGAACCACAGCTGCGGGAGATCGCCGCCCAATTGATGCTACCTTCTTAGACTTCAACGAGGTCCTTGGTAACTTAAAGTCCCGGGTTCTACTTAGCAAGCTATCAAGTAGGATTTTCGACAGAGAGCCATGTAAGTGGATTCACCGCTAATTGCCACGCAGGAAGTACGGTGTAAGAGTCAACGACGAGCCGTCTGCTGCTTATGAGGCTCCCCGGGGTGCCTTGTGATGGTTCATAAGAGGCCCTTTGTTGTTGCTGTTGTTTGCAAACGACTCCTCAGCTGCTAGAAAATACCCTGCTCGTGTAGACAGAGGGTAATAAGGTGTGCCGTACTGTACACTCCACGACTTCGTTTACCTGTCATGGAATCTCGACGCAGTGCATCGGTGGTTTGCAGACAACAGTCTCCTGTTCAACATTAGCAAGTCGCAACTCACACGTGCACGGCACGATAGTAAAAGAATTTGCTGGAATAGTGAGCAGTCCATTATGAATATTCCACGAGTGAAAGATCCAGCACCCTACTTTTGACGAATCTGTCTTCCGGCATTAGCACGCTGGTAGCGGCAAAGAAAGCTAGTGGCAAGTTGGCAACCCTTATCAGACTACTAGGGAGATTTTCAGCTGAAGACTCGGTTGTTGGTACCCCCAGTAAGAACCCTACTGGAGGTAGCTATACTGGCTTGTCCCCCATGTATGGGAAAGACAACCACCACTGATTATGCGCAGCAACGTGCGGAGATAAAGGTTACGGGTTTCCACTAGCACTTTCATGACTGGAGTCCCTGAACCTTTGCCTATTGGCTTGCAGATAGTTCGAGGGTTGATACGTGAACGCCTCTGAAACCATTCCCTTACAAGGTGGTCCCAATCTTGACCCACTCAAGCTGGCGGAGACCACCAACTTGAAGGGAGGCAGGTTCGGGCTAGACATTACATGTAGCCGCCTACATTGCGGTTAACAAAGTTTGCTGTCCGAGTTAGTCCGGCCTGGAACGTTCTTCCGGCGTAAGTCGCGGGAGTCGCCACTCTTGAGACGTCCAAGAAGCCTTTTGATTACGGGCTCTTGTCAATACGGTCATTACAAGCAGCGCACCCTTTATACGACACTCGACTCTCAAGTTGCATGTATGCGCGTGCATTTTGTTACCTGTGTGTATTTGTTTTGTCGATCTGATTAAACATGTACGCGCGCTTCTTAATTGACCCCACCTCATCATGTCGGGTTACGTCGCGGTAACCACCCGCTGAGGATGTGCTAACTCATGATGACTATCTCGTTATTATCATCATTACCATATATTCCTCTTGCTCTAGTTATCTTCAGTATTACCGGTTTTCCTCAGTCCGACGGAAGGTGAAGATGGATTTGTGTCCACATTACCCAATTACGCAATAACACGGTGCTTCACACATACGGCACTCAACTTTTGTCCGTCATATTCAACACTCACCAAGTAACATATATTCATCCTTTTGGCGGTACACGCGACTAAGAAGGACAAGTGGCTATCCAACGTCCATTCATGTAACCACCCTGTTTGTTGATTATTGACTATACTAGAGGTACGATTGCCATTCGTGCACTTTTGTTCGCGAACTTGTGTATGCACAAAAGTCTCTTTGAACTGGTCGAAGTATCGACCAAATCCCTGTGCTCTCAAACGTGCGACTCGTACTGCACGTTCGCTTATCTTTCCGCAGTGTTATCGTTTCGTCTTATTACTCACTAGTCCTCACGTTGACTTCACGTGTCGATAATACATATGTTCGTTACTCATTGCGTTATTCTCAAGCGGTCGTCTTCGGTTGGCTTGGTCCTACGCGTGGACGCTGCAGACTCTAGATGATCGGAACCCACTGAAAAAACGCAGGCCCATACCGAAGGGACGCACGTGGACAAATACTTGAACTAGCAACGATACGGCAAACAAGAGACATGAACGTTAGAGTGACCAATGCGTTTACTCCACCTAAGCACTGTGCTGCAACTGCTGCGAAAGCACCGTGAGCGTCGTATCAACTGGAATCCGTGGTCTTTAACCCACGGCCAGCGGTGTCCGTCCCGCTGTACTTGGCCGTAGTTCGCCCTCTTTTGGAACGTTGTGCCCAAGCTTGGTAACTTTATCTCAAAAGAGATATTACCGTCCTCGAAGTAGTACAAAAATTCCCTACAGCATGGAGTATGAAGGGTCTGAAATATTGGGACTGGCTAAGACCGTTGGAGCTATTTTTGCCCGAAAGACGAGGGAGAGAAGGGAACAGCATAAGAGCGTACAAGGTGGCCCACCGCGCTGGTACACGTCATCTAACCTGCTTGCATTGATGCGACAGCGTCGAGGTTTAAGAGGTCATAGGGTAGCATTCGAAGAAAACAAGATCAAGACTGGCTGTTCGGCTTATATTTTTTCTCCGGTCTGGCAGTCAGCTCGTGATATAAAAGGCCGCAAAAGAGGTGGAGGACTCGAACATAGATTTCCGGCGATTTGTTCACGCGTTCGAGGCTGGGCCCAAACTATCCGGATCCATTCAGTTTGTTCGTTCCGATGTCCGGCGGTTTTCTGTTGACCTGAAAGGTAGACAGTGACAACAGGGTGTAGCACCGCTTGTGGGGGTTACAGAAAGTCCCAAGAACAAAGCCAAATAATATTCCAGCAGAACAGAGCGAATTACTGGTCGAACAGTTCCTTATGTAGTTGGGAATCCAATTACGCTTTGAGACGGTCCCTAGAAGAGCAGCTAACAATCCCGAGTGGAAGGTCGTTCCAGCATTTGATAACTCTATAGGAGAACAACTGTTGCCTGAGGAAGGTACGGGTTCGAAGCTTATAGAGCTTCTTCTCGTGACCTCTCCGACTGTTATCACTCACTGGGATGAAGAATTGTTGAACGAGTCCGGTGCTAAAGAGCAGGTGCGTAAGAAGTAAATCACGCAGTCTTCGAAACTCAAGTGGATAAAGATCAGGAATCTCGAGGCGAGACTCGTAGGAGAGATGCCGTAGGCCAGTGACCATTTTAGTAGCTGCTCACCGGACATGTTCAGCGGTGAGTATGTTGTTCTTCAAACCGGCGTAAACGAGTTGATTAGCATACTCGAGCAGTGGTCTTATGTAGACTCCGTAAAGCGTGTGAAAGGCGTTCCGGTCTATGTGATGAAGGCTCTTTTTATTATCCAAAGAGTCACAAACCCTCTTCTGATGGCCAAGTAGTGGTCGTATGAGAGGAACAAACCAGATGATAGCCAAATCCCTAGGTCCTTTTAGAAGTCAACTTCCGCGATATCTATTGCTCTTCGTGCGCTGTGTATCACGAATGGGCTTCCGGAGTCTCCCCCGAGCTACATGCATGCACACTTGCTGTTGTTCAAAAGATGACTCCAGCCATCTGACCAGCACTTAATACGGTCAAGGTCAATCTGTAACGTGTTGGGTGTGTTGTAATCGATTACGACACTCCTGAGGAAGGCCACCCGAGGTGGTTGAAACGTAGAGTATTAAAACTTGCTCGAAATGTTGTGTTATTCGCGATCTGTTTATCACACGGATACATTTGCAAATTTTCCACTATAGGTGAATTTTCAGAAAAACTCGTATTTTTTGGCATAAAACGTTTTCCCGTCTATTTGCGATAAGTCGGGGGTTGTTTTTGTAATAAAAACGCACTGAGTTACCTGCCGTAATTCTACTCGTTGGATTACGTTTGGAATGGAAAACTGCCGCATAAACCGTATCCCGTCGGGAGTTTTTATGACCGTCCGCTGAGTGACCGGAAGATGTTCAGTTAGGAAGCTCATAGGACGCTCGCGAAGTGCTTGCAGGACATTCACAGGTTACTCATGGAATATTCATGAGACGATCGTGCCAGCTGGGTTAGTGCGTTATGTTCAACCAGTTGTTTAGTCTCACTAGTCCCTATGAATGCAACATCGCAGGAGGGTGCATGTACTGTGGTTGCTCATCACTTTGATTGGAGTCATGTTGTAGGGAAAGTTCCGTCTGTCAAAAATGGATGGAAACAGAGGGACCGGGTTCATTTTTTTAGCCGGTGAATTTGTTTTTATGAGGCAGCAATGGTGCGGCGACTGCCGTTTTTCAAATTATGGATGGTGTTCAACAGTGAAGAAGAAACGTCCAACGCACTCCCGCTGGGTTGCCCGAGAGTACATTTGGTTCTACCGATTTGCTTTTTGTGTCGTGTGATGGATAAATTAATTCTAGTTATGACAGACCTGGATACAGTGGAATATTACGATCACAACTGACGCGTTTCATGCACATCAGGAACTGAGCACAATAGCCATTATAAACACCTGGCCAGCAAGCAAACCGTGAACTGTATTGGTTGATAAATATCAGTTAACAACACACTGGACTACGGAAATCCGAGGTCTTTCTCTAAGATGCGCTCCAGGTCACTCCCCAAATCAATTCAGTGGCAGTCCAGATCGCAATTGCAGAATTTTTAGTTTAGCTGTGATCCTCGTGACAATATGAAACGCTGTTTGGTTCCTCTATCACAATTGGATCACCGAAATTGTTGATGTTCAATAAAGGACTCTTTCAGATAAGGGACCTTTTTCACAGTAACTGTCAGACTGTCGGACTATCTGCATAGCTCGGGGCCGGTGTGATATCTGCATCTCTTACTGGTGCTAAACGCAAAAACTGAATCAAGTGTGTGAACTATGGCATTTAGGGTTGGATTTTGTGGTCTAATCTCAATCAAGCGCGACCACCACCACAGAGAAGTGGGGGCCAACCAAACTACTTAACAAATGGCTTTTTTGAACGCTAAATAAGCAGCCACCTAACGTATATACCTAACTTCCACTGATATTGCTTAAACTTTCACCAATAAGACCTGCTATGGGCAGAAAAAAACCCTGCGAATGCTAGTGACCAACTCTTACTGTATGACGCCGAAATTTTGTAAATCACACCACGCACTCGGACTTATTACTGCGCAATTTATACATTCTGCTCAAACTATTCAAAAGCAATATTATGGACGTGAAATCCACTGAAGAAAGTTTTGGTCACAGTCTTGGCGTTCGAGTTGGGTACTTGCGTGAGAACTTTGGTGGACCTCTCGTTAGTATGCTCATCGTGGATTCTGTCTAAAGTATTCATCGATCTCACGGAACCACAATTAGCGTTAAGGTGTGGTATCCATCACAGACCGTCGGTAAACCTGTTGTTAATCTGCTCAGTACAGATTCTCTTAGATCACGGCGCAGGGGTGAAAACATGTATAGAAAGAAGGCGCCTGTCGGATGAACTACTTATGACTCAATACGGAACGCCGGACACCTCGCTCGTTAAGGCCGTGTCCAGAAAGCATGTTCATCCGCTAAAGAATACTTAATCATGATTTATCGAAACGCTCAAGAAACTCAGTTGATACACGAATGCATAACGACCGGTTAGTCGTTGCTGTGGTAATGCGAGACAAAGAGAAATATGATCACCACAAATCCTGAGGTGAAATCTGTGAGACATCTTCTGCCCAACCTATCCTGAGCACGTGACCACAAATATATCCAAAGGGATGGACCACTTCTGTCTAGGTATATTTCAGTGATCTTGCAGTTACCCTGAGTCACGATGTCATCCCCCCGATTGACGGTTATCCACCAGCAAACTGACGACGTGGAGAACTTTCCGTGGGTTCCAACTTTATTCTGTTATAGTTTGTGAAAACCGCACATACTATGCATAACGCAAATCAGGTTTTTTAAACGTGGAAGCAGGGAACTTTGCATACAAGCAAAATTTGTCCCTGGAACAGCATGAAAACTTGAAAATGGCGGAAGCTTGTACTGAAAAAATTACACAATTAAAAAGTTAAAGCAAGTCCCTCGTCCTTTCACCACGACTATTCAACGGGAATGCTTCCCCGAATGGCAGATATTTGCTGTGGTACTCAAAGATAATCACTTGGCATTAAAAATGATGCACTTTCAAAGTGACACCTTACCACAACCGCACGAGGCTTTCAAGAACCCCCCCACAATACCGATTTTTCTGTAGTACGCGCTGTAAACCTCATACTCAAGTTGATACTGCATGGTGATGACTCCGATAAATATCCGCCCTCAGATGCTTACAAAGCCTGTTGGTAATCCGGCAGTACCTCTTCGTAGACTGTTCAGACAGACACCGTGAACTAACGTTTTTGCAGTGCATGAAAGGAGGCCACATTTACGCTTCCCCTCAAGGCGCATGAACTGCAGTGCCTCGCAAATGACCGGCCATCAACCCCACCAGCATCTCACGCAAGGTAACGAGGCGTTCGTTAAGACGAGCCACCCCAATATAATTTTTACAGAGTGACATTTTTCTTTCTACCCTGCACGAAACAGTTCCCAGATAATCGTATGTGACAGATGTTTTTATTTTCAGAGTTTTCTTGGGGAAGGCCAAGAACATTAGTCCAACCTCAGCTGACACCCCTTTTATTTTGCCTTAACTTTCTACCGCGTCTCACGCTGCCTTTTAAAGCTTGGACTGGAAAATTGCGACAACCGAAGGGACGGTTTTGGCTGGATCGCCTACTTTGTTAGCGGAATAATCTTGAAAATGATGGTCGGGTCGGTCGTTGCATCTTCTTCCCTTGATTCAGCATAAATTCTCTAAGGATTACCGTTTCATATGTTGTTGTTCCTTATTTATACCGGTGAACTTCAAGGTACCAAGTCCGACGGTGCTTTCCGCTTAAAATTTCTCCAAAAATATGGGAAGCCGACGATCCTAATGTGACACGATCTTAACGTGGTCAAGTGCTGCTAAGACGGCTGTGGTCACCTGGCAGGTGACAGAGTGCATACAGCGCGATAGAATCCACACTCATCTTTCTGAAGAGGCACTCAGGTTTACCAATTTCTTTTGGCCTATCCTTCACCCACCATCATAGGATGGCCGAGAAAAGTGATTTGCTGCATTTGGAACCGTAGAACGGATACAGGGGAAGACGTTGCATGTTTTGCGTATGTATACCGGGCCACTGCCTCAGCACGCTTACTGGATTCGTTATACTTCCGCGCGGAAGGGCATACTCGTCTTCCAAAGCATTCGGTGCATACTTACCATGCTAGTCGCTGGTTTTCATCCCGTGACTGATGAGCACCGCTCCGAAATTTATGACGATCGCGCGGTGCCTCGAAAATCAAGCTCTCTTTTTGGAAAGCGGCGACTAGCATGGATCGTGCCAGCCTGTATCCGCGAACTAAAAAAAGGTGTTAACCTACAAACTGGGTGGTGTCTCCGAGATCCGAGCTCTTACGGATGTGCTGTAACTGAACAGCAGGAGCACTATTAGGAGAGGAGCACCTGGATTTTTATACGTTTTTAACCATCAAAGGGTGTTGAGGATTAAAAGAAATCTGCAAACTCCTTGGAGATACTTTAGAACTGGAGGGAAACTGGGTGCAAACAATGCACCGATTCCTATCCACATGGTAACCATTCGACGTCAGAGACATTGAACTTGCTGAGTTGACCAAGAAAAACTCGTTCGCTTGTAGGGTAGACGGTCGCTGGAATATGCTTCAGTGAGTGCTAACTTATCAGACAGAGGATCATATTTCAAAAGAGTGCTTGGTGAATGTTAGCCATCATCTTTTATTGGCCTGCTGCGAGAGATTTGCTCAGACTGGCTTCCTGACTTCCTGCTTTTTTGACAGATATGAGGTGGTCGAGTTTTCACTCTTGTCTCCTATCCCCTTGTATCTACTTTAATGATTGCCTTATTTGGAGGGTTATTCGTATCTGAAGGCAAGGCTCCTGGGATACTGTCATGTTAGCCATTCTATTTGCGCCAGACTTGTGCCATTCCAGTAGGAAGATAAGCGCGTGTATGTCAACGAAAGCTGTAAGCCAGATACACTCTGATGACAGTGTAAACTTGAACTCCCTGTTTTTGTGGTAACTATAGTGATTATCTACGGAAGCGAAACATTTTCTCTTTTTATTGTTGATCACAATGGGTATCATCAGAAAAGCACTAATGCGAGTAACCGCTTCGTCGTGGAATAGGTGCTGAGGTTAAATAAGGTCTACTTTAGTGAGCGCCAATTAACCGACGTGAGCAGGTCTGGGCAAGAAAGAAATCAGTGGAAATCCCTAACCCATACCCTTGTATTAGTAAACGTACAAGTTCGGCGCATTTGGCATATTTCCATTCTGAACTCTGCACGTGACAGATTTCGCTCACGACTCTTTGAGCCCACTGCCATCTGGAAACATGTGGCGGCAGCAATTATGAGGTGTTGTCTTTTTGGGAATTGTCCTGGTCCTGACGGTTTTCCCTCTTACCTTGACCATCCCGAGATTTGGGAGAAACTGTGATTTGCCAACCGTGTTTGTGTTGGTCCTTCCGCAACACAGTTCGTGGATTTCGGATTGAAAATATGCATCTACCAACAGGCTTCTGCGTTGCGGACGACGGTTGCATCGGTCACATTACGGATGATTCACGTCACTCAGACTGCCAAGTAAGTATGCGTCATTTAGCCTACTACTGAGCCTATTCAACCGATTAAAGTAAATTGCGTAACTCCCTGATCACTGCCCCTCGGTGAGTCCTGAGTGGTTTAATTTTCGAATTGAAACCAAATATTGAATAAAGGCCTACTCCACCGACTGTCTTGAAACTTGAATTATGTGTTCCGAAGAGTGAACAGACTGCGCTTTCCGTTAGTTTCACCCGTTTGAGCCGTGATCTGAGGATAAAATCAAGAAAGAACACATGAGTAACACTAACCCCCAGATTAAAAAACTGCAGCCACACTTCGAACCCGTGCGAAATAAAAAAACACGTCATTCCAAAATATCTTTAGTTCCCGCTTCAACACGTCTGTGCTTGAGGCCTCCGTAATCTTTGAACCCATGAATTAACTACCCGGCTTGTAAAACGTTCAGTCAAACTTCACATTGTTTTCCTGCCTCTAAATATACCGTTTTTCAACACTTGGCCTGGACGCACCACGAGCAAAAAGGCCTTGGGACGAGTTGACTGGCGCAGTAATCTGTTACACCTCATCATGTTCCCTATTCACTCCGTCTTCGTCTGAAGGAACTTAACTTCAAAGCTCCCATACTGTCTTCGCTACTTAGACATTTCATGCCCGCGCCATGCGCTCGGCGAGCTTCCGTGTATTTTTGAAGGCAGCAATGCCGTTTATGATGAACGTTGTTCAATCTGAGGCATTCCATTTCAAGTAAGAACGAATTTGCGCCACATACAACTGGGAAAACAGATATGTGTGAGGCAGCGATCGCGGGTTTCATTCTGTAATGCGCTCACCGTGTTCCAGTCCCAGTGGTGGCACACTGGATGGATGGGGTGGAAGCTTTGGAAACCTAAGTCCCCGGTCTGCTGTTTTGTACTCGGTTTCTCTGTCCTGGTGCAACCACCGGATGAACTGCACAGTGCCACTCAATATGTCACTTTGTTGGACGTTTGCTTTTCAGTTTTCCTTGAGCGTCCAGTTAAACACATTTAGGATGTTTTCCAAGTTCTCCGAGTGACAAACGCTCACCTCCAGTTCGCTATCGTCTACATACATGGTATGACACATTATTGGGCAAATTGTTTATGGGATAGAGGATTAGTGGAATAATAAGGATAGATCATTAGGGCACGCCATTTGATACAGCATCCTCATCATGCGGTAATCCTAGCAGTCTCGCTGCACAAGAACCTTCATATAGGAACGACTGGGTCTGCCCACATATTAATCGGACGTTACCGCTTCAACCTAACGGATTGTGACTAAAGGATTGAATGCCTCATGAAAGTTAAGACAGCCCACCTTACTTGCCTCTGCGCTGTACGAATTCCGTGTAGTACCATCTGGGCACATCATTCGGTTGGTAAAACAGGATCCAATTCTTGGAATGCCAAGCCGAGATGTCCAAGACACTCGCTGTACACAACGGACTCTGTGGGCTCTACCATATGGTACAGGTCAGTGGTTTTTTGAAGGTACTAATGGGGCTTATTGGCCAGCAATTACTGACTGCTTACATACTACCACATGTGGAGCTGGAAAGTCTGGTAACTTACCTCCAGGACCTTACTACCACACTTGTGTGTAATGTCACATCGAACACAGATAACGAGTAACACCAGGACTTCGGCTCAAACCTGTGAAACGGACGACGAATATTCACTGCTCCTGCCAACCTGGTATTGCTATTGTTTGCTATACTTCATGCAGCGAGATAGCCAAGGCAGTCATGGTCACCACTTAGGAATTATGATGTTTACGTGCTCTACTATGCGAACATTCAGTAATTTGAAATTGTGAAACCATTTCCCACTGACCAACACCAAATTCGACGATCCCATTCGTGCAATTTAGAAGCACTTGGGGAGGTGAAATTTGCTATCTTCAGTTCAGTTTCTATTGCTCGCAACTAGAATCCCCTGCAGTACTTTGGATACGGTGATATATGTGAACATTCTAGTAAGCAAAATCAGGCGGAACCATAGACACTTCTATTTATATGTCCAAGCCCGCCTCCCCGTGAAGAGGTGAGCTGGAGGGGCCACACTGGTAGAAGAGGCAGAAAAGACGCGTTTAGAGATCAACCTCAGACTATTCGAGGTCAGATTCAGTAATATACTTTCCTGTGAGGGCATAATTCCTCAATATTTAACAAAATAATATGTTTTCCTACCTCAATGACCAGTCTGCTTACAAACTGATTGTCAGATACGGTGCATGCAACCCCCGCTCTGTGTGAATGACATCAATACTCGCACCAAATACTCAGTTCCCGAAGGACCAGCACATAATACAAAACTGATTTGTAACCGTGCAGGCATGGTCTGGTGCGATCTACTAATCCAACTGTTCACAGTGCCAGTCTGCGAGAGTAATACATATAAGTGAGGCAACCCATGATTCGGATTGCCAACCGATCCTGAAGGTGTGCAGTGGAAAAATGAGCTGAATTTCTGCCACCAGGATCATCAATAACTTAACCAACTACATATTGGCAAAGACGACAGACACCACGTTATGTAAATCCGTAAGGATCAAGAGCCGGCAGCCTGACTGAACACGACCCCACTTAGCTAGGACATCAGTAACAGTAAAAATGAGCAGGTACAACCGAAAAGCTGTCAGGTTCGAGGAAATTACGGAAGGTGTTCAAGTGTGCTCATGGTTACCACAACAGTATTTAAAATTACCAGTGTACAGGGAGGAAGGGTGTTGCACAAGTTGTCCTGGACTGATGCAGCGCACTCGGAGGTGCTGTAGCAGCCTGGAAGTTTCACTGGCCTGCCTGCGGTATGATGTGTAAAACAGTCACAAAACTCATAGTTGCATACTGTACCTAGGCTATTACGAAAGCTCGTATGATTTATGCTGTCCGATTGTTTGTATGCATATTATGTGACTGTGGTGCGAACCCGAAAGACACGCGCGTCACATTCTTCCGGTCTACTCGCTCCTCGACGGCCAGTCTCTAGCCTCTCTAGCTAATTCAATTTCCTCAACGGCCTTTTGCTTTTCGCGTCTGATGATTGCATACATGGGGAAAAAGCAACTCAGTCCGACGGGCACCATATTGGTGAGCCCGTTCAAATAATTTTTCAATATAAAAAACAAGTATATCTTTTGTATAACTGTAAGTTACCATTTTTCAAAATATATATTCTACACACCCATTTAAAAAAATCCCATTTATTATCCATCTCGCTATAATGAAGGCTCACTCCCACGTTTTATCAGACGATTCGGTCAGTGTATTAGCCGTGCCGTTTGCGCTCCTTAGAGCAAATAATCCTAAATCGTGGTTTGCCCAGTTAGAAGCCACATTTGCGCTACGACAAATCAGTTCAAAGCTAACGCGTTTTCATCACGTATTCGCGGCACTGCCGCCTCGTGTTATTGAAGATGTGGACGGTAGTCTGGAGTTATCGGACTTCGCGAAGCCCTAACATCAACTCAAATCGGCCGTAATTAAGCGCGTTGGCTTATCCGATTGCCAGCGTATTTCTCAGCTTCTGAGTGCGCCCGAGTTTGGTGACCGTAAACCATGTTCAAGTTGCCAGCCGAACTAAACAAATTCGGGACTCAACGACGCAGCGTCCGAGGTCATGCCCGACTACCCCCACTCGACAACAGAGTAACCACTCAGGGTGGCGCGATTCTCGCCAGTCACCACAGAACGCTAATCCGGATCACTGCTGGTACCACCCGCAATTTGATAAGAAAGCCCGACGATGCCGACGGCCTTGTACCTTTGGTCCAGTCAGCAAACAGGGCAGCCAAATCCACACTGCCAACGACGTAACTTGCCCGCCTGGTCATCTGTTCTTTTTAAAAGGTCACGCGTCGGAGACCCGCTATGTTATCGACCCAGGCGCCGAGGTCAGCGTGATCCCAACTAAGGCCCATGACTCAAACAGGTCATCCATTTCGAATCTTTGCACGGCCAACAAAGGCACTAGAAAAGTGTTTGGTCAACGCTCTCGCACATTTAATTTAGGTCTCCGTAGGCCTCTCCGCTGGATCTTCAAGGTCGCCGACGTTCATCGACCTCCTCCAGCACTTCCACCTTTTGATAAGTTCCAGACAACACCGTCTAACCGACCGAACGACAAAGCTTACGGTTACCGGGGTTTTCACCGACAGGGTATCGATCGGTTCCATATATCACAGCTGTACGTAACTGAACTCCTTTAGTTTTCTGATCGATAAGTATCCAACTGTTTTTTGACATTTTTCAACTCTGCCTGCCGTCAGAGGTTGCACGAGGCATCCCATAGACACAACAGGCACGCCGGTACCCGCCAATGCTCGCAGGTTAACACCAGACATGTTTAAAATAGCCCGCACTGAGTTTGAACACATGCTTGAGCTCGAAATCATCCGCCCGTCCAGTAGCCCTTGGGTCTCCCCACTCCACGTGGTCCCTAAACCTCCGGGCGATTGACTCTCTTGCGGAGATTATCGTCCACCCAACAGCGCTACAGTACTCGACAGGTGCCCCAATCTACAAGACATCACGGCTAGCCTCCATGGTACCCGCGTGTTCTCAAAAATTGATCTGGTGCGCGCACACCACGAGATCCCGGTTTCGGACAAGAATGTCGCCAAGACAGCTGTCATCACACCATTCAGTTTATTCGAATTTCTACGTATGCCGTTTGGTTTGCGAAACGCCGCACAAACGTTTCAACGTTTTATGGACGACCTCACACGAAGTTGGATTTCGTCCACCACCACATCGACGACCCAGTATTTGCAAGCGCTTCTGAAGAACACCAGATTCATCTGCGACAGCCCTTCGACAGACTAGCGACTTTTGCATAACGATTAGCGCGAAAAAGTGCGTTTTCGGCCAACCAGCAATAGACTTTCTAGGCACCACGTTTACCAGCACGGTATTGGACCGCTGACCAATAAGGTAGGAGTAATCTGCGATTTTCTCCGTCCTACCACCCTCGTTGCCATTCGCCGATTTAACGGGACGGTCAACTACTATAGGAGATTTATTCCACACTGCACTCAGCTTATGCAGCCTTCAACCGATTTACTCCGTGGTCGTGTCAACGGAGTAGTAGATTTATCAGCGACAGCCATCGAATCGTTTGATAGATTCAAGGATGCGTTAGCCACAGCCGTTATGTTGCACCAATTCAACACAGCCGCGGAAATAAGTATAGTTGTTGACGCGTCAGACACCGCAAACTGCGCCGTACTTCAACAGTTCGTCGATGGACTCTGGAGACCGCTCGCTTTCTTTTCCAGACGTTTACTTCCGGCTGAAACAAGGTATAGTACGTTCGGTCGTGAATTGTTAGCAGTTCGCTCGGCTGTACGTCACTTCCAATGTCTTCGAGGATAACTAGGTTGTGATTTTCGCCGGCTATAAACCGTTGGTTTTTGTTTTCCGCAGTAGGTCTGAAAAACATTCGCCCCTCCAAGTTCGACATTTGGACCTAGTATCCCAGTTTACGTCTGATGTACGTCACGTTTCTGGCAGCGATAACGTTATGGTTGACGCTTTATCCAGAGCGTCGGCACCAGTTGGTCACGACTTAATCGACTGAAACGCCATGGTCAACGCACAACGTTCTGGAAATTGTTTCCGTGCCTCCTGCCAGCAATCAGTTCTACGTCTGTCTGATCAAACTTTGCAAGCGTCCGCAGGCATTATACTCTGCAATATCTTTACTGGAAATCCACGTCCAGTAGTTCCAATTCTTTTCCGAGGACGCGTGTTCGACACGATGCAGAACATCGACCATCCTGGCGTGCGAGTCACGACCAAGCTCATTTCTTATGGGTACGTCTGGCCTGGTGTACAAAAGGATCTTCGCACGTGGGCACGACCTTGCCTAGCTTGTCAACAAGCTAAGGTTCACCGCCACGAGCCGGCCCCTATTGGCCGGATTTTTTTCGATTACATCTCGACGTGCACATCTCCACATCGACATTTCAGGTCCTTTGCCACCTTCCAATGGAATGACATATCTATTGACGATGGTAGATCGTTTCACGCGGTAGCCAGAGGCCGTCCCCATAACCGACGTCCGTTTTGAGACGGTGGCACGCGAATCATTGAGCGTTGGGTAGCATCCCGTGGTTGCCAGGCCACGGTTACGACCAACCTTAATTCGAGAGCGATTCTTTTGCGGAAACACTGAGCGCGCTCGGATGTCATCGCAGGCGGCCTACGGCATACCACTCGGCTGCAAATGGTACGGTCGAACGCTTCCACCACAACAATCTGTTGGACAGAAGCCCTGCCAATGGTTTTACTTGGTATCCGCGCCGCCCTTAAGGCCGATTGTCACGCTTCCAGCGTCAAGCTCTTGAACGGCCAACCGCTGCGTGTTCTTAGTGATTACTTCCCATCCATCACCCTTCGATATGATGCTTCTCACGCTAAACGGCTTGCTTCGAACAAGCGCCACCTCCGTGTCACGAACACACGAGAAAAAGCCGCAAGGTGTTTGTCTCCAATGACCTCCACGACTGCACGCATGTGTTTGTTCGCGTGGATGGTTCACAACGCCCGTTCGAGCGACCTCACGGAGAACCTTTCAGAGTACTTTAACGGAATGATCGTTCCTACGTGCTCCAGCATCAGGGTATTTGGGATACGGTTAGCATAGATTGTTTGTTGATTGCCTACTTCGAAAGGACAGATGGAACCTTCAATGCTCCTCCGCATCCCCTGTTCGCGCTGGAAACGTCTCGGAACGGCCTCATCCAAGTGCATCGTCCACAACAGACATCACGACTTCGCCGATGACTCCAGCACCTGCCGTAACGCGTTCGGGTCGTAGGATGCACTGGCCAAAACGCCTCATAGAGGACTAGCGTTTGTCAAATCTCGCTTTTTTCTCGTCATAAAAAATCGCAAACTGTTATCAAAAATGCAAAAAATCGTTTTTAAAACAGAATCAATCGCGTCTGCCCATTTTACTCTCTCGAATGCTCGTATACACTGTGTAATTTTTTGAGTACGCCACTTAATTTTTGTATTAATACTCAGACAATTTCGTTTTTATTTTCTGTCGCATGTTTCATTACACGCTTGCATGGCGTATGTGGCATCATCGATCGCGACCGTCCTCGATCTCGTATTGGATGTCGTGCTTGAACGTCCCGTGGATGCCTCGCCTCGAACATTCATTTCTTTTTACGGTTGTTTTGGCACCTTCAAGGGGATCTCGCAAGGAACTATGGGCATTAGTGCTGCTCCACCTGCGTCGTCGTGGGATTGTCGTACCAATCGCAGGCTGATTGGATATCACCCGGTAAGCCTTCAACCAGATCAAGCCAAGGGTGGTTGGCCCCACTTATTCTCATCAGGATCGAAGGGTTGTTCTCACAGTACCCTTCTAGAGGAAAGCGATGTAGCAGCCTGGAGATTTCACTGGCCTCACTGCGGTATGATGTGTGAAATAGTTACAAAACTCATAGTTGCGTATTGTACCTAGGCTACTCAGAAAGCTCGCACGATATATGCGAGAAATATACCATAATTACTGCTAAAACTGCAAAAAGAGAAAGGAGAGCAAACCGGCGTATGCAAGCTTTGTATTGTGGTGTAAGGTGGCTTGAATCGATATGGATGTCACGCGGAAAGTAATGCAAGATTGTTGGTGTATGGAGGCAGTGCACCGCTATTCAGTGCAAATGGGAAAACTTCTCAGTGCTACCTGGAATAATCCGTAGAGATTTGTTTCTCCCGTTCAACACGTGTTTGTGAAGCGTTTGCCAAAGATTAACATTAGGGCGGATGTGAGAGTATTAGTTGGGGTTACCAAATATTTGGAGCATGTTCATCAGATAACACTGAGAAGAGAAGCCAGGAAAGTCCCTGTTTTCTACAGTTCAAGCGCTTTGACACACTCTGCCAGTCTCTTCTGACATGTGTGTTTGGGTACGGACCTAATAATGACATTTCGAACCCTCAGCGTTTTCATGAATCCTGACAAAAAACTGTTTCTGATAGCAGGGAAATCTGATAACAAAGTTCACCCTTTGAAATGGCATCGGAATAGTAGTCAGCACATGTCCCCTACAGGCTGGTTTGCCTCGCGCGTGAGCGCTTTGTTACATGGCAGAATAAAACAACCCGACGCAAACTGCGTCAGAAATAACCCTCAGTGCACATCCTTTAGCAAAATGGGTCTCATTCAAGCTGATGCAGCAATGCTTCAGCATACTTCGCACACGTCAGCGTGACCGATGCGACAACATTTTTGAATGCAGCCACAGGAAGTTCTCCAGAAAGTCTCTATGAAAATTACATCGTCGCAAATTCTATACCAATGTCCTGTGTTCAAAGGGCTACGGAAGATACTGAGCGTGCTGTCCTGGACAAAAAAAGAACTGGCCTTCCTCAATGAGCACGTTGCTGTTGCTCTCTCCAGACCTTATGCTGTAGAAAAGGCAACGGTACTCCCCACGGTTCAGACAGAGGAGGTTTCAGCCAATGTTGAAGACTAAGCAACCCGCGAGAAAATCGAAATGTTACGTAGACAGTTCCCTGCTATGCCGTCCCCGAATGATCAGGTCAGGTAAAAGTTCAGTGAATCCCTACCTTCAAAAATTACGGAAATGTTTACCGCAAGCAGACTGCAACTCTGAGCCATTGAAAATTAACTTTTCCCAATGGTTATATTATCCCTCAAGCCAAACACCACGACTATGCTTGAATAAATCTTCCAACTGAAATCCGCGCACTCTACCGTGATCAGTACCTTAGTTGACTATTCCCCACAAGAACGAGATAAGCATTGCCAAGTGATCAAAACTAGGGCAAAAACCAGTGCGGGCCCTGAACTTCAGGTCAAGGCAAAAATCATCGTTCCCCTGCTGAGTGGTTTACCAGCCACTTTTCCCGGTAATTCTGGCTTTGGAGTCCTTCACACCCCACCTTCCACAAGGCCCAAAATTTCGACATGGGGAGATATGAGAAAAGAAACCGAGCTACTACCATTTGCGCCACCGGAATCTGCAACCTGCATTACGCTGGTAACGGAGTACCTTCTACCCACTAAGATTTTCTTTCGCACTTCAAACAGTGCACACATGGCCAGTTCTACCAGCGTGTTCTCCGAACAAACCCATGTTTGATCTGGTCAAAACTATTCACCGCTCAACCACCCAAGAGGATTTTCGTGGTCAAAAACGGCGAATGACCTTTCCAAGGTTCCGGAGAAGGAAATGGCATGCAGGGTGTTGATCGTGATAGATCAGAAATAGGTCGCGCGCACCACGAGAGCACTTACGCCCAGGTCGTGGCAAGTCGCTTGCCTAATCCGAAGAATAGGTTCGTTGCCGCCGGTCGGAGAAAGGCGATCATTGCGAGTCGGTCACCCATTTCTCCTCCCTCGGGCCCTGCACTCTCTTCCAATGCCTTCACTTGCGCTCTTCTATCTCTCTTTCCAAACATTCGATCAGGGAGTTATTTATTAGTTTACGACTTGTCTGATCTCAATCGCTAATTTGCTAGTAATCAGACGGTCTGCTCACGATGCAAATCTTCAAGCCCTCGCCCTTACCAAGACTTGGTTCTAAGCAGATATCAGTTATAATAGGCAGAACGTTCGTGAGCAATCCGTGTACCTTGCCGACTTTACCCAATGGAGGAAGAAAGGATTTGTGAACCTCCCTCACCAGAGCATCCGAACGCCCATGGTCATCGAGAATTTTCAGTCGTCAGATAGGCATGGCGCTTTGTGGCTGTGATTAGCTTTGCGTGGTCAAGGTACACACTCAGTTGAGGTTGTATGCAGTTCTACTTTGTACAACACTCTGGATGACGGCGCTCTTGTTTGCAACCTAGAAATCTTCACAGTAGTTGAACGCTTTCCTCATTTCACGCATATTTTGGGTGATTTCCGCGCACCCAAAATATTTGGGGCAGCAATGTCTCATTTGAGATGTGAGAACGGGTTCTTGGATTATTTATCGACGCAGATAAAGCGAAAAGCGCAGACACACGTTGGCACTCCCCGGGACCATCTGAGTCCACGCTACGTTCTTTCAACTGACCCACGGACGACAATTATGTACAGATGTCTTCGGGTGGAGACTCATGCAGTTTTCGTGGTTCATAGTGCAACTGGCACAGTGGTTATCACGGAAATCCGTCAGTAGACACATCTGGGCACCTGGCTGTCCTCAGAATTATGCTCTGCGTAACCCAACGAAATGAGGATAAAGAGATTCGCCGCTCCTAGCATGATCGAGCGTGCTTTTCCTCGCACAGATAGGAAAGGGATTAAAACGTTATACAAGGTCTACATGGGATCTCTGCTTGAGTACGCTATCCGGGCCGTGTATGCTGGCCCGAATAAAGACGTACTCCATGGTCAGCGTGTCCAGTTCTCGGCTACCAGACTAGTCACGAGCCTAAAAAATATCATATACGATGCTCAACTTGAAAGTTCAGTCTATATACGCTTGAATTTCAAAGCCGGGTACTGGACAAGCCCAACAGCGTTCAACAGTGCAGGCTGCCTCATCGTTTGCTTCCCTGAAAAGAGAGAAGAGTGTGAGGAACAGCTTGGGATATAATTAACTGGACTGAGGAGGGTTGTGGGATCGGACTCGGCTTCTTCTGTTGAGTTTTACCAACTGCCAATGTGTGGCTGCCGGCGCGACCTCACTGTCTGTGCGTACGCCAACGACACTATAGAACTCTTAGATAGCATTCGTGGTATCGCAACGTGCGGCTACTGTTCCCCTGTTAAATACCACTTCTTGGGAAGGTGCTTGGAAGTCCCCATCCAAGAAAGTTCAGACCCTTCAAGTGTCAAGAGTGAGGGTTTGAATAGAGCAGTATGCGCGGCGTCGTGCAGCCAACGATAGAACTAACTGGCGAAGCCAACGAGAGAAATACTTCTTGCCGCGTGGGAGGTTACTCGAACAGGCTTCTTTTAATCTGAATTATTGGAAGGATGATTAGTATGTAGCCGTTTGGCAGGTTTCGTGAAAGGTTAGTCGGAATGCGGTTTTCCATCGGCTTCCGTGAACTCAGCACCTGTTCGTGTGTTTGGGGGTCAGCCGTTAGAATGACACCTGCAGAAACTGCCTTCCTGCTTGCAACCACAAGCACTAAACGTGGGTGGGCACGTTGGAAGCACAAACTACAACCCGCCTTTAGTTGCAGTTATCAGCTGTCATTACTTGTGGTTTCTTAGTAGCCCGCGGCTCGTGCTTCACATTATGTTGCCGAGAGCGACCAGGAAGCATGACTTTTAGGTTAGTGTTATTAAACTTTAGGGCCACAGTTTTTTCCAGGAATGTCCCGGGCATGATCGTGGCACACAGGGTTACCAGAAGGCCAGATGGCTTCTCGGGTGGCTTGGCACGCTTCCTGCCCGCAAATAAGACGTCTGTGACGTTCGTGGAGAATAACCAGGTCAAGACTAATTTGGCTAACTCGGTTGGAGAAGATGTTGTGGGAAAACGGCTCCATAAAATACGTGTTCGTCCTCTGAGAGCTTACTTTTTCATCTTTGTCGCAGCCTTTCTTATGTGTGCAGTCGAAAGTGCAATTGTTTTCTTGGCGATAGCAACACCATGGGAGGCAAGCGCAGTGTACTTATCCAAGGACTACTTCCAAATCAGTCGCAGATAGAGTCCACTAGTGCACGTCCACCCTACTTCATATGAAGGAGATAGAAGGAGATATGGAATCAAGAAAGCCCCGCACTTGCAATTACGACTATCTTACGTTGCTGCACATTTCATGGTGTGCGCATCGCTATTCTAGGGCAAAGCGGCAATCGTCATACCTGCACCTGATGCAGATAAAATGAGATGTGGAAGCGAGCCACTTATACTGGTATTCGTGGAAGCAAGTTCATCAAAAGTGATATCACCTCCGGACTTGATAGTACTGCACGTGGTCTGGCACGCACATTTTGCAACGGTAACGGTTGCGGGCGAACTCTTCGTCAGTGAGTGACCGCTGAGCTCCAGCACAGCTAGTTGAAACGCGAGTCACTACTGGAGGGGACAAGTAATATACAAAATAAAACTCTTCCCAGTAACTCTAGACGTAGACTAAGGGAAGCGGGGGCAAAGGTAACAGAGGGGGCGAAAATGCGGTGCAAAAAACTTGTACTTTATTCGATAAAGAACAGAGATAATCTTCCAAATAAGTTTCAAGAAAATTGCGCCTGTAGGACAAAAACATGAATAGATAATGAAATTAAGTACATTTGTGTAGTACTTCGGGTTACCCGCTCAAAGGTTGTTGAAAAGCTGTTAGATCCTTGTTTAACAGAAGTCATTGCTATTTGCACGAGCTATAATTTCCAAAAGCAGTGCTACGCATTATTTTCGACGATGGACACTCAGATCAGCAGTAGCTCGCTAAATGGTGTGACAAGTTAACTGACTGAAGCCATGTGACATCAGCTTGCAGCCACAAACTTTTGGAGTAAAAAAACAAGCAAGATAAAGGAGCCCACAAAAAGCAGAATGCATTGCGGCGCATGGTTGGCTAGCCCCTCGTTCCCTCCTTGAGACTGCATTTATTCTGCGTAAGGCCGCTTCCACTGAGCGTATGGGCTGTCAGATTCACACATATATCCAGTGACCACCAATCGTGCGGCCACTGAGAATCTCGGCTGCAATCCTGTTTTTCTCACTTGTCTGTTCTATGCGCATGATCCTGTGCACGCATGCAATAAGAAGCCTCATACGAACTCAGTGCCACTTTCCTCGACCGTGCAACTAACCGCATGCAGCGAAAGCATGAACTCGTCCTAAGGACTCGCCCATTATTTCATTTATTAAGGTCGTATCGCTTGCACGTGTTCCGGTGTTGTTTAACATACCCAAAGGCTCTAGTCAGTTTTCGACTGGTGCGTTTCTGAGTGTCGCCAACTGTGCTGTAGGCCAACCACCGCTCCTTTCCCTTCCGTTCTAAGTTGCTGCGTTGGTTTCATACCACACCAAAACTAAGCGTTGCTGGAAATATTTGGTATACTTCCAAGCCTAAACGCGTTCCTTTTGTTGGATGCCCGTTGGGACCATGTCCCAATTGCCCTCCAAGAGAGGTTTTGTAGACCGTTTGCGGACGAGAATCAGGTGCATACACGCTGGTTCCCCATACACATTTTTCTTTTCGATTCCTCCCCGCAATTATGTAACACGGTATGTCTCCAGTGTTCTTGGGCCAGCCATACATGCACTAGTTCTGCGCGTATCATTAGGCTGTTTGAGGTTGTACACATTGTAACGATGTGATTACACGACCAACTCTATTCTGTCGGGCCCGAACTTAATAAGTTTTTGTATTGATTTGCACATAATAAAACACGATAGGAATCTCTCTCATGGCCGTCAAGCAGTTATTTAGAGTACGACTTATCCGCGTCAAAACATAACACAAGATCAGTGGCTCCAGTTAGCAAGCTCATACGAACGCAGTTCCGCTATGCGTACATGCGTTCCGGCTTCCAGAAAATTCATGCGCTAATAGGCGTATGTTGAGCGCATAGCCCACTAATTCGTTTATCACACGTGGCACTGTTAAGCAAACGATAGTCCTCACACTGACGCCAACTGCCCAATGCGTGAGCCATCGCGTTGAGTGGTGATGTTCAGGGACAACTGTACGGCCGGATGAAGTTGAGCTCGAGCGTGTGCTTAAACTCAGCGTGAGCTATTTTTAGTTTATCCGGTGTGAGCCTGCGAGCTTTAAAGTACGCCGGCGAGCCTGACGTAACTAAGTAGGGCCCGTTGAAACCTGCGAAGTCAAGCAGATAGAAAGACTGTGGGAAAGCAGCCGGACACGTGTCGATTGGAAACTTGAAGGAATTTAGTTCCAAAGAGCTTTGTTACACGGAACTCACTGATACCCTATTGGCCAGAATCCCCGCAATGGTCATCTTTGTCGTTCGATCGGCCAGACGGCGTCGTTTGGAGCCCACCAAACAGTCGAAGTGCTGGGGAGAACTGATGCTGATTATTGTCACTTGGCCGTCGATGATCATCGTTAAGTGTGCAAAACCGCTGACCGAACACTTTGCTAATGCTTCCGTTGATCGCGCGAGGATTGCAGTGATCGATCTGTTCATGTAGTGGGCCTCTGGTAAGACCAAACTTATCTCACCACCCGTGATGAAAAGACAGCGGACCCCCGACAGGTGATTGCTGAAAAAGCACAGACGACCAGACGGACGAGCTACGTCCGTAGCACTGAGAATTTGACCGCCCTGTTCACCAGCTGGGCCGAAAGTAAAAGGTTGCCGGCATCGACGAGCGTTCTCGCCAAATCACTGGTGGTACCAGCAGAACTTCGGACTGGTGTTCCGTAGCGGCTGATGAAGTGCATGCAACCCCGAACGGTTGCTGCGTCATCGAGTGCGGATAGTCGAACGTGACCTCGAATACTGCGTCGATAACGCCTGAATTTGCTTAGTCAGGCTGGCAACTTGAGCTGTCAGAGTAGGAATCGCTACCTCACTACTCGAAGCGAGCTGGAAAATAGTGGTGCCGTATGTGTCCTCAATCTGGTTGGCGGTATTAGACAGGGCTGATAAGGTTGCCGACAGGCTTCCGGCAGGGGTGTTTCGCATATCCTCGGGCAAACGCTGGGGCTGCATCTATTCAAATAAAGCCTGCTCTGCATGTGTCGCGCCTGCTAACCGTTGCATGTCGAGCTGCAATTTTTTACGGTTGTCGAGCTCAGTCGCAGTCTGTAGCTGAAAAACACGCTGGCAGTTAGACAGGCCAACGCGCTTAACCACGGTCAGTTTTATTCACTCATATAGTTCCGTGGAGTCCGGTGACTCGAGAACATAGTTTGCTTCGCTAATGTCGTGAAGTAGCAGCGCTGAAACTACGTGGTGGGAACGGGTGAGCTCTGAACTAATTTGTCGCAGTGCGAATATGCCTTCCAACCGAGCAAACCACGATTTAGGGTTATTCTCTCTGGACAAGGTGTAATTAGCATGGCTAGTACAATAACCGAATCGTCCGGTAAAACGTGAAGTTGAACCTCCATCATGGAAGAGTGGATAATTAACCGAGTTAAAATTGGATATGCGTGAAATGTGCAAAAACAGCAACTTACCGTCGTACGGATCCACCAGTCTGGTGCACGCCGCAAAAAATCGTTTTCTCAGGTACAAATTTATCACGCACGAAATGCAAAGGTCGTCGTGAATAAAGACCGAATATTTATTCGGCGAGATGTACTGAGGGTTTCCTGTACCTCTATAAATGGCACCAATACAAAAATCGTTTAAGACGACTATGTACGGGCCATCGACGACTGTGGAAGTGTGTGTTGTTCAGTTCCACGCCACATTGTGCCATGGCGTGCTGACAAACAATCGCACATCATATATCATACGAGCTTTCCTGGTAGCCTAGGTGCTATATGCAAATAAAAGTTTTGAAAGTAATTTACACATCATACTGCAGGCAGGCCAATGAAAACTCCAGTTCACTACACAATTTTGTATTGATGAGTATGGATACTTGGGGGTATGCGGTAATATTTATGATCGGGCATTGACGAGTGTTGGGGGACACCGTCAAGTGGCAAGCTGGTATCTACCCATATGCGCGTAATTTCTTATGAGTAGTTGTAATAGCTTGTAGTGTGCCGCCATCTTGTTTGACCACATATACTCCCTTCCGCTCCCTTTCAGGTCCTCGAACAGGTGGGCTGGCCGCATCTATGCACGGGGCTGAGGAAGATGAACAACCAGAGTCCGAGGTCAGCGGTCAGTGAACATGAGGCCACTCCTGATTGGTGTGTTTGTTTCCGGACCGTGGGGTCGCCTATATATATGGACAGGGACGCGGTGTGAACTGAATCTTCTTCGGTATCTGCGTTGTGTTGAAACACGTTCCTTGTTGCCTTGTGACTTTCCTGTTTTTGAGTGAGGTGAACTCTATTGTGCTTCGATTACGAACGTTGAACACTGTATGATTTGTCGCTCGTGACTGGCCAGTTATATCGACTGAACTCGGCGATCGCTAACCGCTGTCCAGCGGTGTTCATTTTGCTGTATTCGGCTATAGTTCGCCCCCACTTGGAATATTGTGTCCAAGCTTGGGCCCCATATCTCAAAAGGGATATAGCCACCCTCGAAAAAGTACAGAGGTTCGCAACACGTATGGTATGGGGCATGAAGGGTCTAAAATACCAAGACCGACCAACTTTGTCGGATAGCATAATTCATCGCGTATCATATTGTGCTCGGTTTTATCTGTATTATTCTCTAACCTTGTGTTTCCTTGCTGTCATTGTCCATTCATATCTTTGCTATCTTAGTGCCCAGTGCGTCAAAAAAATTTACACAATCATTGCTATTCTTTGTCGAATAGCATAATTCATTGCATATTGTATCGTTCGTGTTCGATAGTGTCCGTACTATTTTTAGCCTCCTCGCATATTACTCATCCTTTTCGACAATGACCCGTGTCAGATCTAGCAGTGCTGGAACTCAGCAGACACAGTCTGTAGTAGCAAGCGCCTGCGGCCGGTATGGTCGTAAAATACCGGTACAAAACGGCATGCAGTGCAACCAGTGTTAGAAGTGGTATCACTTCAAGTGCACTGATCTTAACGAACACCAGTACAAACAGCTAGCTTCCTCATCTCTTATTTACATCTGTATGAGTTGCAGGTTCAGCGAAAGCCAAGGCACCGCTCCGCAGCTGACTGGTCTCACACGCACCACGTCAAGTGGAGTGACGCAGAAAACCTGCAACTGTAAATGCGGGGCTCTTCTTAGCTCTGTATCTCCTTCCATTTCTTCCATGGAGAGTAAGATAGAGGAGTATCAACGGACTCTGTCCGAAATGAAATTAGAACTACATTCCCTGAATGAGTATATAGCGCTTGCTCTCCCCGGTGTTGCAATCACCAAGAAAGCAGTTGCCCTATCAACTGCCCACATAGAGGAGGCGGCAGTAAGAATGAAGGAAAAAGCTCTCAGGGAAAAGAGAGTTGTCTTATGGGGCCGCTTCCCTACAACCTCTTCTCCAACCGAGCTAGCTAAGACAGTCCTAGGAACTTCCTTCTCCCCGGATGCCACAAACATGGTACTTGCGAGTAGGCTGCGGGCCAAGACAACCAAAAAGTCACTTGGCCTTTTGGTAACCTTGCCAGCCATGCTCAGTCCCGAGGTAGTGGTAGGCAAAACAGAGGCTTTAAAGTCCGCCAACGCCCATTTGAAAGGCGTATCTTTCGACCGCTCCCGGCAAGAGAGAGCGAGACGCGAAGAGCGGACCAAGACTAAGTCACAAATCTTGGCAGACCAGAAGCTACAACTGGAGACTAAAGTCGTAGTTTCTGCTATCGACGTAGCCCCTCAGACCCCTGTGTCTGTTGTGGAAAGCGGAGGCACCGTCTGTATGGTCGTTCCAACGACCGGCGCCTCAGGCACAGGCACAAGCATTGAGGATACACACACCGCGCAAAAACCGTCTTCAGAGTTACCCACCCTGAAACCCACCAAACTGCCCAGCAGAAGACTCTTCCTCCCAAGAGTTCGGAACGGAAGCAGCCTGCTAGGACCGCCTCCTAAAGCTCAAAAAGCATCCATTTGGCCCACCCCTATAAATATCTCTTTCAGTGGCCCCATAACACAGCGCCCTTTGCTGTCTTCCAAACCCCGCTCCCAGCAAACGAGGAAGTCAAATTTTCCGTGGGTAAAAACTTTCAAACACCCTCCCAAGCAACGGAATTTGACGGGGACGCAAAGTTCCCAGGTGGCGGCACCCAGAACGCTGATCGAACGCCCGTTAGGGTCGCTGACGTACGCACAGGCGGTGATGTCGCGCCCACATCCTCGAAGAAGGGTCGTCAGAACAACTCGGAAGAACAGACCGAGTCCAGCCCCACCACCCTCCTCATTTCTAGGCCTTCTTTCCCAGGCTCTTCCTCGCACCATCCTTTCTATTTTCTCGCGAAATCCAACGAGGAAGTAGCTTTCAGATGCATGTATACCAACTGTCTGAGTCTGTTTAATAAATTACCGGAAATCAGACAGTTAATTCATGACACCCAACCCCACATGTTCGCCTTCACGGAGACCTGGCTTACAGGTGATATCAGTGACAGTGAACTGAGTGTTCCGGGGTATTCTGTTTACCGGGCTGACTCTGCCCGAGGGAGAATGGGGGGTTCTGCGATTTTTCTTCAGCAGTGTCTCCCGACACCCACGGTTATTGGTGGCTTCCAGTCCTCTGATAAATGTGACGCTCTTTGGCTTCGACTACCACTGCGCGGCCAAGACTCACTCCTAGTGGGGGTTATTTATCGTTCTCCTTCATCAGACGTTCCCGACGACAACACCCTTCTGGTAAGCCTGGAAAACTTCCTAGGCCTACAACGCTTTACACATCTGCTTATTATGGGTGATTTTAACGCACCCAAGATAAACTGGGCATCAGTTTCTCACCAGGACTGTGAAAGCGGATTCTCGACTTCCTTATCAACGCTGATACGTCGGAAGGCGTGGACACAGCACGTCACCGCCCCGACGCGGCACCGTTTTGGTCAGATTCCCTCTTTGCTCGACTTAGTTATCACTAATGAGAGCCACCTGGTAGACAGAGTGATCATCAAGCCACCACTTGGACACAGTGACCACTCTCTGTTAGCCTTTGACCTTATCTGTTACTGGTTACAACAACCAGCAAAAAGATTCACCGTTCGAAACTTTAATCAAGCAGATTTTAACGGCCTGAGAACCTACCTAGGTTCACTTCTTCTTGACTTGGACTCCGTGGACCAGAACTACCACACGTTTCACAGCGCAATTCAAAAAGCAGACGACTTATTTATACCGCGCAAACTGTGCATTTTCTCTTATCGGCCACCCCTTCCACGCAGGATACGTCGTCTTCTCGATAACCGTTCCCAATTATTCGCGAAGCATAAGCTTACTGGAAACTCAGAGGACCTAAGCGCGTTCCACATTGTCCGAAACAGGTGTAGGCGGGAAATCCGCGAACACACCAAACTCGTACAAGAGAAGATCCTCATAAGAGCCCGCGGGAACAAAAACTTCTTATTCAAGCATATGCGGCGACTAAGAAAGAACAAACCTTCAGCTCTTTCTTTACGACTACCCAACGGGGAGACTTCATCTGACTCCCTAGTTGTGGCCGAGTTATTCAGGGAGTACTTCTCGGCAATCTATAACGTCGTATCCCCGAGCTGGCATCCTGTACTACCGTTGCAGAAGTTCAGGCAACCACTCGTGACCGCTGAGTTTTCTGTGCTAGATGTCGAAGACCTTTTACTCAAGGTTAATCCTTACGGTGCAATGGGTCCCGACATGATCCATCCCAGAATACTCAAGGAAGCAGCTGTTAGTTTGGCTGAACCCCTTTATAAGCTGTTCAAGCAAACACTCCAGACTAGCATCCTCCCTAGCGCATGGAAAGAGGCGATGGTCACACCCATATTTAAAGTGGGTGACCGGCACTCTCCGGCTAGTTATCGGCCAATCAGCCTCACTAGCATCCCGTGCAAAATAATGGAGCGCCTACTAAAGCGCGCCATACTCAATCACTTCTTATCAAATAATCTTTTTTCTTCCACACAGCATGGCTTCCTTCCTAATCGGTCATGCATAACAAACATGCTTATTTTCATGGATAGTCTGACGGAGGCCAAAGACAATGGCCTCATCTCTGATGCCATCTTCTTTGATTTTGCCAAGGCTTTTGACCGTGTCCCACACGGCCCCCTGAAACACAAACTGGAAGCCTACGGTATTCAAGGAGAGGTTCTTCGCTGGATTGCCTCTTTTCTTGATAATAGAACGTTTAGGGTCAAGACCGGAGCAGACCTTTCGTCTCCCTCTTTCATTTCTGCGGGAGTTCCCCAAGGGTCAGTTCTAGGTCCTTTGTTATTCCTCATTTACATCAACGACCTTCCAAGCAACATTTCCAGCAGCGTCCTCTTATATGCAGACGACCTAAAAATCTGGAATGCCACTGATCCCAGCGCACTACAAATTGATCTTGACGCGATCAAGCGCTGGTCGGACGATTGGAGTCTCCCACTAAATGACAATAAATGTGCTCACATGTCACTCGGTGGAGATTCTGGCAATGCCTTCATGATTCATAGCGCATCTGGCACAGTAGATATCATGAGAATCGACCTGAAGAAAGATCTGGGCATCTGGTTGTCATCTAACTTGTCCTTCACGTATCACCATGAGATGGCGGCAAAAAAGGGATTTGCCGCTCTTATGATGATTAGGCGCACTTTCCCCCGCATGGACAAGAACGCTTTTCAAACGCTTTACGGGACTTATATAAGACCGCTCCTCGAGTATGCCAATCAGGTCGTGTATACCGGCCTGCAGAGAGACATATTAGCTGTTGAGCGTGTCCAGCGCGCGGCCACCAAGATGGTCGCGGGCCTGAGTAATGTTACTTACGAGTCTCGACTTGAAATTCTTGACCTTTACCCACTTGAATTTCGAAGACTTCGCGGGGATTTAATACTCACACACTTCTTCTTTAGAGTAGGTCTTGTAGAACAGTTCTTCACTGTAGCGAATGATGACGGCCGGCGAGGACATAATAGGAAGCTTTTCAAGCTTCGTCCTCGGACCTTTCTTAGGCAGCAGTTCTTTTCTTACAGGGTTATTAACTATTGGAACAGCCTTCCTTCTGAGGTCGTCAGTAGCGCTTCTAGGGATCGTTTTAAAGCTTTGCTTGATCCTCATTTATCTAAAATTGCATTATGCGAATAATCTTTCTCTGTTCTTGGAATTCACTGTAATCTCCAAGATCGGTGCTACACCCTGTTTTCAATTATCGCCTTTCAGATCAACAGAAGCCCGCTGACACTGAGCAAGGAAAACCGACTGGATCCGGGAACCTTGGGCCGTTGCCTCGAACCCGTGTATCAATCGCTGAAATCGCTCAAAACTTAGTTGAACTTATTTTCGCTCGAACGTAGGCGGGTTAGATGAGACCTTGTTGAAACGTACAAAGTTACCCACCACACTGGAACAAGCTCCATGGCTGGTTTGTTTGAGGTGCGGCAGAACAGAGATTTAAAAGGCCATAGGTTCACATTCAAGCAAACAAGACCACGATTGGCTGTCCGATATAACTTCTTCACTTACAGGGTAGTCAACTCGTGGAACAAGCTGCCTGCAAAGATCGTTGAGACTGAGAGCGTAGATAGATTTAAAAGAGAGCTAGACAATTATTGGAATCACCTTTTTCCTACTCTGTACTGAACGAAGTAGGATTGGTTTCTGCTATTTAGACCAGCCAGGTTTTGACACTCCTTTTCTCCTATCCCTACCCTTAGACGACCGCTGAACACATCAACAGAAAACGCAGTCTGGTCAATCTCCGGATCACGCTAGTCAAGCATCAGGACGTCAACAGGCACTGGCCTCCACCAAGTCCTGGATTTGAAATTCGAAAATTTGAAATTTAATAGCAATAATTCTGCAGGCGCATACTCCCGTTGGTGCTCCCTTCCTTTGTTGCAGCAAGGTCGGGAGAGAACCCGTTGGTTTTGAACCAGAACACATGAAGTCTAAGTGTTGAAGGCTGCGAGCTTGTCGGCACAAGATTCTGGGGATTCTGGTTCCTGACCGTCAATTTTTGGTGTGCGCTGAATTGAATTGAATCGATCAAGGACTAAAGTATAAACCAAAAGGATTGTTGGGAAGTGCTTCCAATTTGCAAACATTCTATAACGTACCATTTTTCTAAAATGCCATTATGTTGTTTTTAATTTCGTGGATTTAGCGCGGATGGGTATTTTGTTTTTCCCTTTGGACTTTTAGGCGGGTAGTCAATTTCGAAGTCGAACAATGAAATTCCAGTACAAGGAGGAGCGTCCTTTCGACAAACGTCGTGAGGAGGGAGAAAAGATTCGAAAAAAGTATACCAACTATGTTCCTGTAAGTTGGATTTCTGCTGAATTTTGGTCGAGCGTTATGTGTTAATCCGGTTATTTGTTCAAATTGTTTTATTAATCGTTCGGTGATGATGCGCAGTTCTGCCCATGTTCCCCGGTTCGGTTCATTTTTCATCCGATGTTATGCGGGTGCTAGCCTTCAAGATTAATCGTAAGGAAAACCGATGTAGCACCGCTTTGGGTTTATTATCAAAGATGTTGGCGACAGTTACATGGTTTGGGCATGATGGAATACACAAGGTATACGAGGTGAGATACACTAACTGGTATTAAGTGAGTGTGTACGACCTAAAACAACCTAGTGCTTCCTCTCTACTGCCCGAACTACGGGTCATGGTACATTCTCATGAGTTCGCAATTCTTACGAAACTGTGAAATGCTTCCTCAGTAATCCTGCCTACATTTATGCAACGTTGCAGTGAAATAGTGATTCACTTTCAACCTCTCCGAACAATACGCGTACTCCTTGGGTAAACGCACTGGGCGCTCAGAAACCCCCTTTATGGACCACGTGACGTAAGCCTACGCTCTAAGGACCACTCAGGACCTTGTGCAATAATTCTGCTACGTCATCAAAAGAATGATCGAATTTTTGAAGTGAAGTTAGCAAACGCAGCGCACCTTAGTGATAACTTCGATGAAGAAAGTATAGTCCAAACCGGTCGTCAAATTTCAACGTAGGGGGGGGCTGTGATGACGGCTGGTGGCTGCATATTGTAATGGGCGAGTGGGTATGCGATCAGCCCTCACCTACCAAATTTACAACGCCTTTCCTGAAGAGCGATCGAAGTTTGTCCTCAGCAGGCACCGAACTGAAAGAAGGCATTGGTGTAGGAGTATAATTACAGTATTGTTTAGAAATAGGGTAGTATTTAGCTCTGGTCTAATCTAGGATCAACGGCGGTAACAAAAAAGATAAAAGAAAAGAAAGTGATGTGGGCCCCAGTGCACTCGGTAACACTCAAGAGCGCACCAGACGAAAACTGACTAGTGCCTTTGGGTATGTTAAACAACACTGGAACATGTGCAAGCGATACGACCTTAATAAATGAAATAATGGGCGAGTCCTTAGGACGAGTTCATGCTTTCGCTGCATGCGGTTAGTTGCACGGTCGAGGAAAGTGGCACTGAGTTCGTATGAGGCTTCTTATTGCATGCGTGCACAGGATCATGCGCATAGAACAGACAAGTGAGAAAAACAGGATTGCAGCCGAGATTCTCAGAGGCTGTACGATCAGTGGTCAATACATAAATACAGTGGACTACCACCCTTATAGAAAATTCTGTCTAAGAACGAGTCGAGGCCTCATTTTCTGTGGTCTGTCCTCGTATCTTTACAGACCGCGTTGGTCCACAAAATTGAGTATTTCTGCGAAGCCTTCAGAGGGAACGAAGTAAGTGAGGATTAGGTCGTCTCAGATTTTTCGGTATTCTAGTGGTTACAGATCGCTTTCGCGTCGGACACTCAGGTTCAATTTCAGAGGCCTGACACCTAACAGGTTGCTGGCACGCTGCAGCAAATACTACTGCGTTCGATCACTTATCTTGGATGTCACAATCATTTAAACAACGATTTGCTTGAGAGACGGGTATATGGCAGTGACCGTCGTACTAATTCTTTTGTTTTACCCTTGTGTTTACGAAGACTTAGGTGGCTAGGTCATATAGGGATGGTGCTATATCGTCGTCTGGCGATGATGCAGCTGACAGGATCTAGGTGTGAAGTGAACAATTGACCTGGCGTCGTCCACTTGGAGTTTGGCCACTGTAGGTCGGTTTGTCTCCCGGTCAGGTGACCTCGCCAACTACAGGATCGGTGGCTGGGAACGTTAGGCGAGATGGTGGCTAGTCGGCCTTAGTGGCGTGGATGTTGTTTGACCGATTTGTCTGTGAAGTGAGTACAGCTATTGATGCGGGGCAATAGAAGCCGTAAGGAAACTGTCATGTAAATGGCGCGCTGCTTACAGCCAAGTTGTTTGTTTGCAAGGTGTAGTCACTGTGGTGTTAAATGTTTGAATACAGAGCTAGCTATTTCTGATGATTTTACCCCGTCCCTCTTCTTTTTCTTCTTCCGAACTAGGCATCAGTGAGAACCATTGGTGTGTTAATGCATCAGTGGTTCTCACTGATACCCAACTGCCACACAACCATGGGGAGGAAGCAAGCTGTCTGTATGTGGTAATAATAATAGCAATAATAATAATAATACTAGAAATAGCAATAGTAATAAAGTGAAGGTGGGACACGGAGCTTGCAAATGGTTTGAAAGGCTTTCTCATCGGCACTGGAAGATGTCTGCCTTGTGACGCTTACTGCAACGTATCATCATCATAGACAGCAATACATCAGTGGTTAACACTAATGCTTAACTGCCACACAACCATAAAGAAACAGCAAACCATATATGGAAAGAGAGAAGGAAAAAGAATGGAACGGGAAGGGACCAAACTACTGAAAATCACTACGTCCATATTCAAACATTCAGCGTCAAGGTGCCTACACCTTGAAAACAAAACCGAGCTGCAAGTGAGAGTAAGGCGTCATCAGCGAGACAGCTTCCTTACGGCTTTCACTGCCCCGCGTCATTAAATGCACTCACTTCACAGACAAATCGGACAAACAACAATAACATTCACGCCACTGAGCTCGATCAGCCGCCATCTCACCTAGAGTCTTCAACCACCTACTCTGTGAGTCGCGAGGACCCCAGCCCGGGAGACGAACACGACCCACAGTGGCCAACCCCTTCGTGAACGACTTCATTTCCCTACGCCAGGTCATTGTCTGTCCACCTCGCACCTTACACCAGTCGGTCACAGTGTCAGCGAATAGTGCTCGGTGTGGAAGACGACTAACTGGCATTCTTAATACATGACCTAACCATCTAAGCCTGTGTAAACGTAGAGATTGGACAAGAGAACTCGTCTGACAATCACTACCAAACACCCGCTTCCTAACCTCCTCGTTACTTACGCGCTGGTGCCACCCGATACGAGCGATTGAACGCAGACATCGGTGGTCAAATACTTGAAGACGGTTCACGTCTTCTACCCTGAGCGGCCAGGTCTCGCTGCCGTAAAGTAATACGGCCCTCACCGTTGTCTTATATACACGACCTTTGAGCCTCAGAGAAATACCCCTCTATCGCCAGAGATGCCTCAAATTAGCGAATACCGACCTAGCCTTAGAGATGCGCGCTTCTATTTCATTCCTTACACCTCCACTGCTGCTGATGCAGCTTCCCAGGTATACAAACCGGTCAAAAACCTCCATGACTACATTATCTACCATCAAATCTACGTGGTCACAGTAATCCTGCAGAAGCACTTTGCATTTTGAGGCTGCAAAGCGCATTCCGAATTATTTTGCAGAACGCGAAATAGCGTCTAACATTACTTGTGCCGATTGTAAGTAGTCAAACAGGCAGCGTATCCCTTCTTAGAAAGGTAGGTTGAATGATAGCCAGTTTCCCATATCTTTCTGGCGGTCCACTTTGGCAAACAATACTGATTTTCGCGCATTGTTTAGTAGAAAAGTTTCCAAAGTATTCTTCAGAGGACATGTGTGCACACTTATCACCATTATTGGATATGCTATTCACGGGATTATTGTTTGGCAGCATCGAGGTCAACCTGTATGCTCATAAAAGCTCCAAGTTTGAGGGTCATCTGCCTATTTCAAGGGGTTAATGGTGATTGCCTCCGGTAGATCTTTGATATAAGTTAGAAATAGTGACTGCCCAAGGACGGAGCCTTCAGATGGATGCCGAAGAACGGAGAGCAGGACCAGCTTTAACTCTGAAAGTTTGAGTATTGGAAGAATAGGCTGTGCTGCTCTAGTTTATGTAAGAGTGTGACGGTCGCTCAGTTACCTCGGAAAAGTAGGAGAGAATAGTTGCGGCAACAAGGCCGTGGTCCTCGTTCTCAGTTAGACTGTCCATAAAAGGAAGCGTATTGGTTACACATGACCGATCTGGCAGAAACCCGTGCTAGGCTGTAGAAGTTGGAACAATACTTTACTACTGTACGCTTGGTGAAACGCTCTAGTATCTTGCTCGGGATGCTCGTCAGGCTAACCAGTCGGTAGCTGGCACGCGAGTGTCGATCACATTGGTCGAGGCTTCGGTATGGCATTAGACATAATGGCTTATGTGACTCAGTCAGCTCTGTTGTTCGCTGTGTGCGTTCACCGCCCACTCCTGTTATGGAGAAGGATATGAAAAGAATGACTAGTTCCACTTTAACACACACATTGAATGACACTTCAGTGTACGCAGCACTAAGTCACTATTGCCGGATACTGAGGAGACCAAACGTAATGTACGAAAAGCCGTCAAGAATGTAGACCGAATATTCATTATAAGGAATATTCAGATTATCCCGGGTAACCTTGCTAACGACATCGATACGACACACTAGCTAGGGAGATCATGGAGCAACCGTGGACGAACGTTTAAACTGGAATTTGTTCCTCAGTTCACACCGCGCCGCAACATTTCCTGCAAAGAAATGACCGGACGACCCATCATGTGAACTTCGTTTTAGCTCAGGTACAATCCGCGACTAAGTTTAAAAAGGATCTACACATACAGTAAGCAGGCGAGTTAAACCTCCAGGTTTCTACACAGCTCCCCCATAGAAGAAAACTGTTGTAAGACGACGGCTGTGGTCATATGGTCTTAGTGAATGAAATAACAGATTGCATTGGGCTTATATGTCGACGACCACAGTTTAATGAGTCGTCCATATTATTCAGACTTTTATTCTATTGTATTCAACCACATTTCAGTCTTACGACGATATATTTCCTAATTTGCCAGATGTTCTTATGCCACTCCTGCATAAGTTTAATGTTATTAGGGATTCTTTAAGGGGTCACTAAGTCAAAGAACGTGTGGAGTGGCTATTCATTTGTACCGTCAAGAGCAATACACATTTTCTCCTTTGATCATATGGAGGAAAACCCCTCAATCTTGATTATCTTTGTCCCGGTCTTGTTCATGCCTTACCAGCTGACGTCTGATTAGCCTGCCTTTGGTACGACGACTCCCAGACACCGTAATTAAGGAAGCACGAAGGCCCACAGTTTTTAGCAATCTCCCACTGAATTGTTCTCCCCTACCAGTTTTGACATGGAAGGGGGGCATTCACAACGTTTGCAAGCAGTACTGAATGGTGAGTAGAGTTTTTGCGCCTGGCGATTGTGCCGGCTTTTGACAAAAAGTTCAGTGAAAAGTGAAACGAAGGCAGCTGTCTGTAGATACAGAGATAATTGACATACTCAGCTGAATTACGTGACGATAGCAAATGCTTAAATAAAAACGATCAGATTCGTTCTAATCATCCACACCATATTCCTGTTATTTTGGTTTGGGTAGCTTATTCCGTGCCCATAAATAGACAGTTACTCTCACTCACGTTTCAGTGAGTACACTGCTTCCAGGTTGAGTTGCAGTATACGTTGAGAGCATAAACATTAAAAATTCTAAAATGGGTTCACTAGGGCTGTTGATGTGAGCCTCAGCAATTAAAGGCTAAGTGACCAACAATGAAATACTCGATTGAGAGGACGTCTCAAAGGTGTCGTAATGAACCGACCCCAGGTGGTTGATGGATGCAGTACCATACTCGCCCAAGCAGTTTATGTTATGGTGTGATATGAAGCATTTTGAAGGGCCCTTAATGAGGACACTGTTGGGGACGCCTTTGATCATCTACGCGTGCGAGTGTATGTGTACATTGATGAAGAGCTTGGGAGTAGGAATCATGCGATTTTCCCCCCGGCTCTCCGTTGCAGAAAAACGATGCAAGTAGACAAGCTCTTTAGCAAAAGAAGCGAATTGCTTCAGTTTATCCGTGGCAATTAAGTAAGCTCCAAATAAACCTAGTAGGGGCTGCACGACCACCTAGCAGAACCACTGACAAGGCCTATATCCAGCGGATAAAATGCACTACACTAAGCACAACTCTCAGTTTTTCATGGAAGCGCTCAACCATCCCGTTCACAGCTGGATGGTGAGCCGTGATTGGGGGGATTGGTGGTAACCCAGACCTCGGGTTGTTTTCTTAGAGCAACTACTTTCAAATTGCAGTCAGTTGTCACAGTTACGATACAGCCATGCGACGCAACCTACCGTTCAACGAAAACCGTCTCGGTGCAACTTTCGATATCGGGTTCGGGTGTTCAGCTAAAACGACGTCAGTGTGTACATGTGACAAACGGGAGGAAGTAGAAAGATATCGGTCTATCGGAGCCGATACATGGTCGACTCAACTTGGTGGACTACTCACGCACCTGCCCAGTCCCCAACATCCCTTTGCTTTCCGGGCCACACTCACCTACCGGAAATGAGTTTAGCTGTGGTCAGAATGCCAAGATGGTCGATGTATAATGAACCGGACACTGTCGAAAAAGAGTACCTGCCGTTAGACACCAATGTTTAGTGGAAATATCACAGAGGATCGCATCAACAGGCGCTGAAAAAGTGCGCAGTGAGACGCAACTCTGATTGCTGACAGTAGACGCGAAAATCGGCTGTCGAACTTTATGCGCTGATTGTAGCTTCCACGTCCTCGGAGACATTTGGGTGATTCGCTAATTCATAGCTTTATCTAGTGGCAACTCAAGTGAGTGACAACGTTAGAATAAGAGAGCATATCCAATTATAGACTCGAGAGAGTGCTTGGTTGGCTCAAAACTCTCCACATGGACCTTCTAGTTCATCAGCGTGGCCTACGAAACAACAGGGATATAAGGTCTTGATGAGGTGCCTCATCTGGTGCCACACTCAAATGTCTCATTCATTTATTAATAAAGGGTTTGCCTGGTGAGGACCCAGTAAATCAAGACGTTGCTGTATGCTACCAGTTACTGCTGGATGTAACATGTTTTCGAAGCTACATGAATCCTCTGGAAATTACTGTAAGTTCCCCTATCCTGCCAAGTAATAACGGGTCACGATGACGGTCGGCTATTGGGTAATCGACATGACCTTCGTCTGTGGGTACCGTCTTCAATCCGGAAGGCTACAATGCTGCAACTGTAAAACTGGTTCTACCGTATGCTTATAGGATCTTGCCTCATATCGTTTTCGGCTCTGAGCCCTACCCGTGGGTACAGTGGTTCCGATCGTCATTGGTCCTGGCGATGGCCGATGAAGTTGCGGGACCATAATTAAGTACAGATGTATGAGGGAGAAAAAGTGGAGGAAAACAGAAGTAATTGATTTGTGAAACGGAGGGTCAATAAGTTTGTGGATACGTGCTCACTATTGACTGCTGCACAGTGTCATACAAGATTGCTTCCAACCAACAGTTTTGATAGTCGTGAATTTCCTAATCAGATAAATGGCACCTACTTACCTTTCTTAGTGGGACGGCCGATGCTTTGCTGGCTCGTGACCACGTCATCATCCGGCCCCCTTACGTTTTTCTTTCAACCATCAGCCACATTGTACCATGCGCAGTGTCAGATGCCCTGCTGGCATGCGCAGTACATAATCCCATCAGCGAAGACTGCATTTTCTCAACCTTCTCAGTTTTCAGTCATGACTCCACAGGTGACTCAGTTATATCAGTATTGGTTGCCTTACTAACCTCTGAAAGCACCACTGCTAGGTAGTCGGAACCTCTGAGTGCTCCTTCCAAAAGGTCGCCTTTCACCTAGCTGGAAAGCAAATGTGAGTCAGACACCCCTGTCGAACGCTACTTGACGTGGTGAACGCTGGAGACAGCTACATTTAAGTGCACACTTCACACAGGTCGAGAACACGAATTCGACAATCTTACATATATTACTGGAACACCTCGACGATGGAGACAGTACCAGAGAGCGTATCAAGCAATCGAACCAAAGCCGGGTCTCGTATCCGAAACAACCATGACCGTTGGCTGAGAGGAGTGCTAATATTCTAGTGTCTGCCGCAAGGTGACAGTATAATTGGCACACTTACGACCAGGCAGGAAACCTGTGCTCTTTTGTGTGGTTCGATTTGTCTCACAAGTCGTCTTGGCATGAGTGGCTGGGATGCGACCGAGGCAAGGCCAACACCTGTAGATGTCACATGGTGTGCTGGCAACTGTCTAAAATGGAAGTGGTTTCTGATCACCTGTCTACATTGCACCTTACGCCACTCAGTCACAGCGTTGACAAAGAGTGGTCGGCGTCGCAGACGACTAGATGACATCTGTAGTACAAGACCTAACCATCTAAGTCTGCTCAAACCGGAAGACTGAACAAAATCATTCGCTTGCTAATCACCGCCACATACCCGCTTCCTAACCTATTCGACGCTTACCCGATGGTGCCACACGATACGAGCAACCAAACACACACACCGATGGTTAGATACTTGAAGACAGTTCACTTCTGAGCGGCTCAGTTTGGTAACCGTAAACAAGCACAGTCACGCTGTCGTCTTATATACGCAACCCTTAGGCTTCAGAGAGCTACCTCTCTATCGCCAGAAGTATTCTAGATTAGTGAATACTGCCCTGGCTTTGGAGGCACGAGCTTCTCCCACTCCCTGAATGTCCGCCGTTGCTTACCTAACTTCCCGAAAACACGAACCAGTTAACTTCCATGACTTTATTGTCTAACGTTAAACTTGTGGTGGATAATCAGGCCGTAGGTGTGGGTATTAAAACACTCGGCGAAATACCTCGACGCGGGGTGGGGGAGGAGAGGCACGTCCAAAACCCCACAACGAACGGATCGGGGACGGCTGGGGCGACCGGATGAGTCTTCACTCGACTGGATCGGACCAACGAGCGACACGTGGCAGGCAAAAAAGAGGGGACGACAAAATCGGAGGCGCGAATATTCCAACACTCACAGGACTATCGCGACGCTGTCGTGGACTACGACCAGAGGTCAGCGTAGATAGATGGGGGAGAACAAGAGCGACCGGACGAACCATCGCTCAACTAAATCGGGCCAACGGGCGAAGAATGGCAGGCAGAACCCCCCACCCCCCGATAGACGGCTCCGATCGCGCACATAAACCGGGCAGGAGTGCACACGATGCGTGAACAGAAAGCCGGGGGGTTGTGGTCCGGAATGATGACTCATAAACGCGAGCGCGCGCGTAGCATGACTGAGTAGCGTATTGGACAGTAAAGATTGTGCTTTATTGGACGCCTTTTCGCTACAAACTTACGCATTCACAACAGCCTTGTTTAAACACTTGACGTTTCGAGGTCGTAAAGTGTCCACCACAATAGTTGATGGAGCGCAAAATTGCGTCGAGCACTGTCTGTGCTGCTAGCAGACTGTCAAACAACAGCATCCCATCGCCAGCATCAAAAAGCATTCAGTCCTCCATCAGGTAGCACGTTCATACTGACCTCTTGATAGTGACGAAGAAGATCCTCCACTATTTCGTCTATAACAAAATCATGCAAACATGGTAAAAGTGGACGTACGCCGCTCTTGGTGCTGTCGTGGTAGCCTGTTCGCAATTAAAATGTCAACAGACTTGCTGTGTTTGATCATCGTTGTCTCTGCCAATAAGCCCATATTAAGCCTAGGAATTGTTTTTTTCTTGTGGCTCGCCTAATGTCGACTCCAGTGACCGGAAGGGCCTGGACAGCATCTGATGACTGTCGGGCGGTGTCTAGTGCAATAGACACGGTGACGATCAGCGTATCTTCTTCGGCCGGTCGATGGTTACCAATGAAGCGGTAGACAACATCAGCGTACCCAAAGTTCTTTGTCTTGTGATGCTTGATCCTAAAGTCATAGCCGAGCATAATGGTGGCTCAACGTTAAAGTCAGTTGGCGGAGTGCACCGGTGTACTCTTTGAACCGAAGATTGACAGCAGTGGGTGTACTGCCGACGATGGGTCAACCTGTGGAACCGTTTCACTGCGGCCTTAGTTCCTCTCAGCGGCTGTATGTGTTCTGGAGGCGTCCATAATGTTTTTTTCCGATCTGTAAGGAAACATATAGGGACGACGGCGCCAGTACCGTTATGGGGGGCATCGGTTGCCACGACGATTGACAGCTTGGGGTTATGGTGGGTCAAAAGCAGGTTGGAGCTGACTATTGATTTCAGCTGAACGAATGCAGCTGCACAGTCAGTAGAGCAATGCCAAGATGCGTCTTCCTCCAGCAAATGGTTGATGATTGAAGTGCCCCGTAGTAGCTGATCAAACCAAGGAAGAAACGAAGCGAAGACATCCCTGGGTGGCGGCCTCTTTTGAATAGCCCTGATGTTCTCAGGGTCGGGATAGCGGTCAGCCGTATCAAAAATGAAGCCCGGATATTTGTTGAATTGAAGAGAGTTGACATTCCTCCGGGTTCAAACGGGAGCTGTATTCCTGGATACGCTCCAGGACAACATGGATGCGATTTTACAACTCGTCTGGGATGCGTCTGACAATCAGGATACTGTCCACGCACGCACCTGCCTTGGAGAGACCAGTAAGTAGCGTGTCCATCACCTGATGGAAAATTGAAGCAGCCGCAATGGGTGTTGGTAGTGACCAAATCACGAGACACGGGTGCGCCCTCGAAGGGACAGTCACGATAAAAATGCCAGGCGCCACAATGCCTACAGGGGGACGGAGGTGACTTCTTGGCGCGTGAACGCCGGGAATACGAGCCTAGTCCTGCGGGAAGTGAACCAAGGCCGGGATATCGTGAGACATTCTGGGTTCGTGTACCATTGCTCGAACCGTGTGTGGGTGAGCCGGAACGTAATGCCTGTACGGCACCAGTGCCGCGTTGGACCGTTGCAACGTCGTGTTTGAGGTTGGTGAGGCGATAGCACTCAGTGGTGAGCATCCGAAGAGTCATTGTGGGATCTTGCTCGACCTTGTTCAGCAAACGAGTGCGGATGTCGGCGTCTTTCGGATAGTGGAAGCCACAGACGAACACCAAACATTTGAGTTGATCCTCAGTAAGCGAACCAAGCTTGAAACGCTGACACTCACGATTGACCACACCGGTATAGATGACGTGGTCGTCGTCGTCTCACTTGGGCAGTTCCAGACACTGGTAACTCGTGTTGAATAAAGAAGACTGGTCACCGAAAATTGACCACCTCGACTCAACCGTTTCTTTGAAAAAGTTGTCGCGTAGGTTCTTTGGAAAGATAGAGTTGACATACTTCTGGTGTTCGATACTGCCGGATTTCCGTAGGAGAAGACGGACCCTCCACGGTTCGTCCTGTACACCGAAGTCCGCATTGACCAGATCCTCGTACGTCTAAACTAGGCATCAAAAGTCAAGCTGGCTTAGACATCCTAATGAAACTTAACGATGCCGATTGCGACAGCATCAACTGATTGCTTCCCGCCGGCTGATGCCGGTGGGTCCAGTTGTGATGTAGATAAACGATCAATGAGTGCCTCCGAAAGCTTGAACTGTTGCGAGAAAAGACATTCTAAATTAACGGGTTTATCAGTCATTGTTGAAAAGCCCTAGGCCCGTTCGCCAGTGTTGTAGCTGGATCTACGGCCTACGAGCGCGTAAACAGATAACAGAATGGCGGTTAATGGAACGGCGTATGACGGAACGACGGTCAGCTGTAATGAACAACGGATTACAGAGTATACACTAGTTTATAACTTCCCGGCCAACCGAACCACCCGAAGCTCACACATTAACAAATAAAAAGACTGGCCTCCGAACAAAGATCTTTTTACATCACTCAGTTCGAGGAACACATATTCACAACCCTGCTCATATTCATGAGGTGGGCTAGCAACAAGCAAAGGTAAAAAAATGGACCAGACAAGTTCAGACAGTGCAGGGGTAAGCGTGCAGTCTGGATGACAACAATTGTCACGAGGGCTGAGGATGCTCCCGAAGACCGGAGAAGCACATGACCCTAGTAACTGTGAAGGTCACTCACAAGTATGCTTTGTTGGTTCTTTTGTTACGCAGTGTTTTCAGGGAACTGGAGACTTCCCCGATAACCACCCACTTCAGTAGCAGAGAGTACCTCCGTATCCTGAATGGCATGACAGACTCGTCCAGAAACTAAAACCTGCCTGTCCACCTCTGTCAAGTTCTACATGTCATCGTTGATCAGTCGACCATTTTCTGACCAGCTAGGCACGACCAACGAGGGTGGTGATGTATTCATCAGCATTACTGGACCCTGTATACAACTATCGATATACGGCTACGTCTTCGGTTGTCATCACTGTTGTTCGCGCCTTGTTCTTCAGAAGCACTGTAATAGACACGCTGAAACGCGTTTCCTAAAGATCAGCTAAACTATGGTCTCTCAGGCCTCGAGCTTAGAGATCAGAATAAGGTTAACGAACAATCTACATTTCCGCAGTGTTAAAGCTGGAATCTGTTCAGTACGCACGTAAACGGTTGATACGAATGACTGATGGGTGCATCTCCAGATTGCAAACTAGATGAATCGATAAAGACTGACAAGACACTCTAGATAGGCAGTGTATTTAGTTCCCGGATACCACAACTTTACTTAAAGCACCTCTGTGTATTTATAGAAATAACTGACTTTTGTACCACGTGAGCGGATTTGAGCTGTTGGAATTTGGGATGTGAAATCGTGTTCTTCTGGTCGGGTTTGGTCTAATAGGAACACTTCTCTTCCAGGACGTTGATCGTACCAGGAAAGTTGATAACGAGTTGAGGTGTCGTTGGCCGTCGCACCCGATCGATCTAGAACTCATCTTACGCAGCGAACTTTGCATGTTAATAGTTGATTCTGCAGACATCGACTCAGAATGACCAAAGGTATCTTTTTTACCCTCAGTGATTTTTCAGTGAGACCTATGATTCAAGTTTGCCGGCGTGACGTATTCAAACGTCTGCTCGAATTCTGATTTCGGAAATGACGTCACCCAACTTCCTCCCAATATTACCCAAAGACCATGTTGGAAAGGATTTCGAGCCAAGGAGGCTAGTTTGTTAGTATTTGGCTCTGTGTTGAACAACCCTGCTCTCTCTGATTGTATTCGTGAATACTGAAACAGTGACAGTTCCTTGAGGAGAGTCCAGTAGCTATCGGATTTTCCGTCCAATAAGGGTCCTTATTGGAGGTCGTTTCTCAGGTGCCTGCTGACCTGATGTCGCCCGATAAGCTGTCCCAGCTGTTGTTAGCACCTTAATCAGGAAGTTCTGATCATAGTGAAGTTCAACACACTTCAAGTGTACTATAGATCGCGAAACTGTAGGATTGGGTCAAGACGAAATTGAAGTCTTTGATCGTGCCTTGGACACGGAGACACAACCTTGACAAACTCGAACCGCTTGCTCCAGTTAATCCATGCATGATCGGTTTTCATAGCTACGAGGCAACGCGTTCATTCCGTTTATGCTCGGATGGCCGTTGTGAAGCTGGTAAATCACTTTGGGTTGAAGACCTGGATAGATGACTGTACGTTCTTCGAAGGATACACAACCATTAAAAATTGAACGCAAGGTACGTATAGTATTGACTGCCAGGTCACTTGGTAATCCCGGCCAGCCGTTCTGGTTGTGCGATCCCACCGGTTTTATTGTCCCATCCCGGTAGGATGCTTCAGCGATTGTCTCTAATATAACCAGGGGCTTTTGAGTGATTTTCGAAATCACTCGTTTGACATCGGCTTTGAATGGTGCTGGTGCATTCATCCCCCTCTTTACCTTTTTCACTTTAAGTTGTCTCGATATCAATCTAAAGTGTCCCAAATGGGTTAGCTGAATATCAACGATGAACGGGGTCGCAAAGCTAATGTGCACACTGGTTGGCTAAAAAACACGAATGTCTAATCCTTAGTGGGCCATGCTCTCAGGTGCCTGGTTCAAGCTTTGCATCAGCTCTGCTTCCTCAATCCAGGTCACAACATTGTCGTCGTAATAGGCAGCTGCACCCGGCACATCGGCGAGCATCGAATCCATAGTCTGCTGGGAGGCTGCCAACGCAGTCTCCATGTAGAGTTGAGAACGCTTACACCAGGACGGACCGCGATGAGCGTTGATGGCTAGCGGTGCCTCAGGATATTCTGCAACTTTCGCTTGCAATTCGTATCTTATTAATTGTTCGGAATGTTAAAATTCTGCCTACCGGATCGTATTCTTGAGCTGTGATTTACACTTAGAAATACGAGAAGCTCTAGCTCAGTCTTAGTATGGAAATGATGAAACGTTAGATGTACACACGCTCACTCGGTGGCACTCAAAAACGCGCCAAACGAAAACGCACATTGACCCTTTGACTGGTCTAAACAACACACGAAATAGTGCCAGAAAAACGGTCCCGAAGATTGATATACTGGATGAGTCGTTAGGATGGTGCAGGCGTCTGCTGCGTGCAGTTGCGTCAGAATTACGTGACCGAGTTTATATCAGACTTTCTAGTCATCATATATAGAACTGTGCACCCAGAAAAAGCGAATTAAAGCGCGCGGTTGGGGTCGTGATATTTAGAGAATCCACAATCCTTCGTCACTGCAATATTCCATTTGTTTGCATGTTCCTTGCCTACGTCAGGTACCTGTAAATGTATTTTATTTCTTTGTTCTGCCTACACACCGGTTACAGCACATTATGGATACCTGTTTATCCATTAATAATACTGCCTTTCATCTATTGTAGTTTGAAGATGTGAACTCCTTGACCTTGATTGTCTCGTCATTGCCCACTGAAAGCTTCTTGCTGTAGGTCCTCTCCCCATGTACTGTGTTCTTCCTTGCTAATTTTGGGGGTTGTCTTAGTTTTTTTACTTTGTCGACCGAATTTATTGCATGCTATACATGTTATGGTCACACATCGGCTTGAATTACTGGGCTGGGGCCGATAGTGACGGGTATATGGCTTCTGTATCAGATACTTCTGACCTTATGCTGTCTTCCAATTTTTCATTGAAAGGTTATCATCGAAAAGTCCCCGCGTGCTCGCGTAGGTGATTTGGACAAGAACAAGTATCTAGTTCCCTCAGACTTGACGGTGGGCCAGTTCTACTTTTTGATCCGCAAGCGCATTTCTCTGAAACCGGAGGAGGCACTTTTCTTCTTCGTTGAGAACACTATTCCCCCGACAAGCGCCACCATGGGTGCACTGTACGAAGTAAGCTGTCTGAGGTAGAGTAATAATGCTTTTTTCCCTAGGTTCGTGTGAACCACGATTAGTGCACTTGTATTGTTTACTCATTCCTCCGTTGATTTATGCGCTTATAACAACTGGGTGGTTATGTGGAAGCACGTCTCAGTGATCTGTGATATGTCCTCGATTGGTTAAAAGTCGGGAGGGCGTCGAAGCATGCAGCTCGCGCACAGACTTGAGCGCGACTAACGTAAGCGTAACCTAACATGGCATTATGCGGCCACCTAGTCATAGTAGCAGAAGATGGCGGTACACAGGTGGTCTGTATCTGGCGAGAACTGTGCTGGAGTAGGTGACAGAAAGCTTATGTTGGAATGGAGCAAAATGGCCCTCATATGTTATATTAACACCGCGGACTCATGGGCAGATATGTCTGGCGGTATGCTAGATATCGACACCTGCCATAAGAATAACAGTTCACGAGTTAATCCCGGACACGGTGATGTTCGGATGGCGCAGCACAATGAAAGACGTCTATGTATTCTCGCAACTCATTTGTAACGTGCACGTTCTTGAACTTTAGCTGTTTAATCAGAACACTTATCCCAACTTTCTTCGGGACACGTGAGGTTCAGTACTCTTGAGACAATGCATTCGACTATCCACTTAATTGTTAGGTGAACGATGAAAAGTAACGAGCAAGGAACGTGTTCATTGGGTGGTCTCGATATTTGTCCAAACTGTTCAAATTGTCTCGAAGAAGTTTCGGTTCATAGATTGACGACCTCAGAAACGTAAATGCTACCGTATGGGTTTAACAAGCCTGAGAATGTCTAGCCCAAAAGACATTAGATTTCACGCGTTTGCAAACACTGGAGGTGCCCCGGATGTTGCCATTGATCTTCTGGAGTTTTATACTCGACCTAGTTCCGACTCGGTTCATCCAGACGCATCTACGAATTTTGTCTAAAAGTTGACTATGTCTAACTTTATTTTAACTTTGTTTTGTAAGCCACCTACTTTCCTCCTGCAAATATTAATTCATGGTTCGTAAGTTTTTCAATACCTACTACTTCAGAGTTTTCATCCCTTCAGGTTTGGTACTCATGTTTGTGCTCCTCTCTCCATTCGGTTGACCCCCCCTGTTCTCCTCTTCACAGGAACACAAAGATGACGACTGCTTCCTTTATATTGCCTACAGCGATGAAAGTATCTATGGCTAAGGATTTGGAGTCGGCCATGCTGAACAGACCATTTCCCTCCTTCCCTGATTTTCAGTCTTTTTTTCTCACTGTTGTGTTTGATTTCCGGGACACCTGCGATCAGCAGCCGGAATCAACCACTCAGTCATTTTGTCTGTTCTATCCTATTAGACAGTTGTAAAATGGTACGGTATTTTTTGTCTCACTGTTTACGTATCACCATACGCATACGTGTCATTTAGCGACATCCTCCATCCCCAGAGAACCATCCCGCCTATCATGAGACCTGTGTGATCCTGCTTGTTCGTTGATTCACCACAGTAGTTTGTCTTTCTTCACTTGGACTTCACCGTTACACATATTCCCCTCGCTGTTCATTAACTACTCCCTATCCTTCGACTCGGTCTGTCGACCGTGTGGCATTGTGATTGGTTTCAGGCACAGTATCTGTTTGCTGGCTGTACCTACTACACACTTCACTTTTCGTGTATGTGCGCATTTTTTCTTACTTGTTATCCTCTAATTGGTTTTCGCCATCCATTCTTGCGCTATATTTCTACATACGCATATATTCATTAAAAACTCTTCCAACGGCTATTTCTACTGTCATTATTCGAGTTGCTTGTGATTTTTTCAGAACTGATAGTGAGTTAGGATTATTCTGAAGTGTTTGCAACGACTGGACCTGCCATCGACTAATCACAGGTTTTTGCTGCAGATTGCCCGGGATTATCCAGCACACTGTGCCACGATTGGGTTTATCGCTCGCATTGCTGAACTAGATAGACAGAGGACAACGAGACGCAATGGTTGTGAGTTTAAGTATTGTCTAACCTATCAAGTTGTCTGCTGAGCACTAGGAGCGTCGCTGGCTTTGTGAATCGGGTCACTCGTTTGCATCATCCCGATTTTCTGATGCCTGTCCTCTGTTTCCATTGTAATATCTGAAAGTGTTGCCTCCTCCCAAAATGTATTGTATTTGAAAACTATACGTTAATGGTTGATGCCGATAACTGCGTGCCGTTTATCCAGGCAGTGAAAACGAGTAGCTGGTTTGGAGTTGAGAGAGTAGATGATTAAGATTTCGCCCATGAAACCTTAATTACCAAACTCAAACAATCACTTTATCTACACACCCTAGGTGCCTCTGTTACCTAGCCATCGTGAAACCGCCCCACGCACTTCCCAGATTCTTGTTTAGAAATTAGTATGTGCGAAGGCGTGCGTAACGGTTCTAAGGTTGTCTAGTAACACATTAAGCGGGATAGGTCATAGACTTTATAGGTACGCCTTTTTGATCAGTATTTCACATTACGGGACACGAGCTCATGCATGGATGTGAATTCGCTTGACCGATAACGTACAACTCCTTTTATGTAGGTGAACTTACAGTGGCTCCAAATTAACCCCCCGTTTTGTCGATTTCAGCCACCATTATTCGAGCCGCAGTGTTCAATTCATCTCAAGAAGTATATTGCCTGCATAACCACTGGGTGCTGTGTGCCTGAACTGCGCTTCTTCAAGATGACCGCAGGTCATTACGACTGATCTTACTGAACAGACAGTCGTCCTGCTGAGCTGTCCAACGTGACAGTCGTTCACATAAATCACAGCACGGTCGCGCTTTTCCTGCTTCATCCGGTCCACCCATGTGTTCATATATCACCATATTGTCTCGACTGGATTGTATTGAGTAGCTTGGACTGTCATCCCTTAACTCAGCTGAAAACCAGGCTCGCTTATGTGACAGCATTGCTAATGTGCACCTACCATCTTGTTTACACGTACGGTTGGTGACATCCGTTTCAGGAATAGCTTGTCACAGTGACCGGAGCTAAGGAGAACTTACGCACAACCGTCACTATGAGCGGCTAAAGTACTCGCAGTTTTACTCACTCCATACCCAATGTAAGATCAAGAGGTATGTGAGCGGAGGCCTTTGTAGTCCAACTAGTCAGTGCTGGTTAGCTAGGTGCCAGGCTGATGAGAACAAAAACTAGTGGCCCCAGTGACAGGGTTGAAGTTAGTGTTAAGGGTGTCGAAAACGTCACTGATGCTTAACTGTCATTGGGATCTAGATTCGATGGGACAGTGAGAAAGGCTAAGCAGCAGTATGCTCCCGCCCATCCGCCCTATCGTGTGCACTAGACGGGGCGACCTGACTGATACTGCTAGACGGCCGGTGCAGTCTGGAATCATTGATGTTGCAAATATTCATGGTTATATGTTGCCAAGACGCCCATACCTGGATAGTACAAATATACGGGTTCTCAAATGAAGCCTTTGGCTCAAAAGCACGATAGCAGGTGGGTAGCAATGTACCAAAACTTACTTTTTTCAAAAAAGAACGCCAACCTTCTTCCAACCCCCAATCTGGAAAACCAGGATCTTGTGGTTTGTCAGATTCCTACATTTTGGACTGACTGGTGCGGGTGACTGTCGGTGTGATGGCCACATTGTGCAGTTGAGCCCAATAGGTCGAAAAAACGGCACAAGGTGGATTTCGGTTGACATTTGGACTAAAAGATTGAAGTCGTCAGAATGCATTGTGCCATCAAAGCTGGAGAAAGGAAAAGTTAGACTGTCATGACTCAGGTTTGTGAAAAAGTGGATGAGTGTTATTCCAGATGACGTGGTTCGTTGGTGCACGTTCTAGAAATGGGCTACCATGCTTCAAACGATACTACGGCCCTTCTGTTCCAGAGTCAACCGATGGCCTTATGCGCTTCCGTCAGACACGGGGTGAAAGAACGTTACTGTGCCAAGTTACTGTCATCGAGCCAGTGGTAGCAGGCCGAACTATGTGCTGCAGATCTTCATGACGACCTCAGGTTACAAGCGAAAGCTGCTGCCTACCTCCTCCCTAGTTCTGCACTGGCTCACTGCTTTTTCCAACAGTTCTGGATTCCGCGAAATCGACTGGCGAGCGCTGCGGAATAAATTGCTCCGCTTGGGTTCACTGCAACAGTGATGTGGAATATCCTAGCAAGTTGAAAATTAATCTAGGTATACTAGGCGGAAGAACTACATATAGTGTGGACGCAGGTACGCCATTGACTGCGATACACCACCATTTTTGAAAGTGTGCCCAACCTGTGATTTGAGTGGTCACGAGGACCCTAGCCAGGCAGGCGACACCTACCCACTCCATGGGGCAATTTGTGACCACGTTGTTGCATGGCCACGCGGGTTTGCCCATCTGTTGGTGGCCTCAGTGTATAGTGCCCGGTACGGTGAACGATCAGCTGGCATACGGAGCACGTGAATCAACCATCGCAAGCTGTGCGGCGTGATCAGTTACTCGCGCGCTCCGAAGGTTCAGGAGTACGCGCCGCTGAACGGCGGCGTTCATCAGGTGATAAGTCTGCTCAATATGGGCATATTGGCAGAGACAACGATGATCAAACACAGCAAGTCTGTTGACATTTTAATTGCGAACAGGCTACCACGACAGCACCAAGAGCGGCGTACGTCCACTTTTACCATGTTTGCATGATTTTGTTATAGACGAAATAGTGGAGGATCTTCTTCGTCACTATCAAGAGGTCAGTATGAACGTGCTACCTGATGGAGGACTGAATGCTTTTTGATGCTGGCGATGGGATGCTGTTGTTTGACAGTCTGCTAGCAGCACAGACAGTGCTCGACGCAATTTTGCGCTCCATCAACTATTGTGGTGGACACTTTACGACCTCGAAACGTCAAGTGTTTAAACAAGGCTGTTGTGAATGCGTAAGTTTGTAGCGAAAAGGCGTCCAATAAAGCACAGTCTTTACTGTCCAATACGCTAGTCGGTCATGCTACGCGCGCGCTCGCGTTTATGAGTCATCATTCCGGACCACAACCCCCCGGCTTTCTGTTCACGCATCGTGTGCACTCCTGCCCGGTTTATGTGCGCGATCGGAGCCGTCTATCGGGGGGTGGGGGGTTCTGCCTGCCATTCTTCGCCCGTTGGCCCGATTTAGTTGAGCGATGGTTCGTCCGGTCGCTCTTGTTCTCCCCCATCTATCTACGCTGACCTCTGGTCGTAGTCCACGACAGCGTCGCGATAGTCCTGTGAGTGTTGGAATATTCGCGCCTCCGATTTTGTCGTCCCCTCTTTTTTGCCTGCCACGTGTCGCCCGTTGGTCCGATCCAGTCGAGTGAAGACTCATCCGGTCGCCCCAGCCGTCCCCGATCCGTTCGTTGTGGGGTTTTGGACGTGCCTCTCCTCCCCCACCCCGCGTCGAGGTATTTCGCCGAGTGTTTTAATACCCACACCTACGGCCTGATTATCCACCACAAGTTTAACGTTAGACAATAAAGTCATGGAAGTTAACTGGTTCGTGTTTTCGGGAAGTTAGGTAAGCAACGGCGGACATTCAGGGAGTGGGAGAAGCTCGTGCCTCCAAAGCCAGGGCAGTATTCACTAATCTAGAATACTTCTGGCGATAGAGAGGTAGCTCTCTGAAGCCTAAGGGTTGCGTATATAAGACGACAGCGTGACTGTGCTTGTTTACGGTTACCAAACTGAGCCGCTCAGAAGTGAACTGTCTTCAAGTATCTAACCATCGGTGTGTGTGTTTGGTTGCTCGTATCGTGTGGCACCATCGGGTAAGCGTCGAATAGGTTAGGAAGCGGGTATGTGGCGGTGATTAGCAAGCGAATGATTTTGTTCAGTCTTCCGGTTTGAGCAGACTTAGATGGTTAGGTCTTGTACTACAGATGTCATCTAGTCGTCTGCGACGCCGACCACTCTTCGTTGACGCTGTGACTGAGCGACATATGGTGCTAAGTTCCTGGGATAAAGTCGCTCACCAGTGAGTTGGACATTGATGGTCGGCTTCGTTCGTGCTAGTGGGGACCTGACGACTCACAAGGTAGACGGCAGGATGATTTTATATGAGATGTCAGCTAATCTAACCCATTTGTATGACTGTTGTGGTTTGTCCTGGTTGAGGTAAGTGTATCTGACGAGTCGGAGCATTGAAAACCGTATGTAAACCATTTTGATTGCGCCTTACCCTCACTTTATAGGTGGGTTGCTTGTTTGGAAGTTGTAGTCATCGTGGTGATGAACGTTTGGGTGTGGACGTAACTATTTTTTGCAATTGGATCCTCTCTCTTTCCTTTCCGTTGATTTTTGTCCTGATCATTGCCTAGTTTACTTGTTGATGGTTGTGTGACAGTTAGGCATTAGTGTGAACCACTTGCTTATTGCTGTCTGATCGTGTTGATGATTAACATGGTGAGGATGATGGTGTTATTTGAAGTTGGTCTTCGTCTTTAGGTTGTGTTGCCACTCGCCATTCACCCTCATTCACCGACTAGTTGATTTACAGTACGCGGGCTGTCACGTGCGAAAATGGCGGTCCTGATCAGCCTGCGATCGGTGCTGCATCTTGCCTCGTGCATCACTTACTTAATACATACTTCGGGACTACCGCGTTCCCGTCCGTTCCCGTGGTTAAACAGACGGTGTTGACCTGTAAGTGAATTCAAGTCGACATCTTTCATGTCTTGTCTCAAGCGAGTTTTTGTGATGATTGGCTCGGTCGGCGTTTTCTCATTGACATCAAGTCTGTGAACTCTATGTACACCAGGCTACTCAGTTATGTAGGATCTGACTGCACCTCAAATTCGTCTGTCTACGTTAATTGGGCTGCAGTGAAGAGCCTATAATAGAAGTGATCCTTTTTATCTTTGGCGTAACACATGGTTGTACTGTAAACACTAGGCAATGAAGCTGGCTGAATCGCCTGGAGACAACTCGGGGGCCGATGCCATGCCGTCCGCCTGTCGTCAAAGAATTAGTGCGATCAGCAACTGCAAGCAACATGGCGTGCTCCTGGGTGTCTTCTACCGGGTTATCGACCCAGTATGCGGCCATCTATTTTTCCCTCGTGGTCGCCTTTGTCTACGAGCCTCGTCCCACACACAGTGGCCTCATCAATGCCGTAACCTCCCACCTGAATATCAATCAATACGGTGCAACGTTGCGGCCATCCCGTGCTGCATAGACCTAGCGGTATGTAAACACTCAATATTCCAGCCGGCAACCCCCGATGTCCACGGCCGTGTGTTCGGTTGGCTGTAGGGGTCGGATCTAGCGACTGACTTAGGGGGCAACGTAACGTTAGATCTCCTTGATGAGTCCTACGCAGTACTAATGATTCTGACAGTTGAAGGATTGTCCAGTGTAATGAATCAGATCCTGTTATGTGATTGTGGTTACGGTTGTGCGCTGTAGGTGTATTCCAAATCACGCTTCTGGAAAGTACTGTGGGTTTTTCGATTATGCAGAGTGGAACGCTGGTTGTCATGGTCAGCTGTTGGGTAGCTATCGTGTACTTTGTTCAAGTTTTTTTCGAAACGTCTTCCTCAGTCTAAAGACAGCAGTAGTAGAACTATCAGTATACATCCGCTGTATGCTCATAGTATTATGACTCCGTGCCAATGCGCTTTTGCACGGTCAGCAGTGCGATATGTGTTAAACAACTTATCTGGCTGGCTCCCGTTAGTCTGCTTGCCTTTGTAAAATCGGAGTCCTGGCATTCCCAGCCCTATGGATCAACGCAACAGGCAAGCCTGATCGCTACGCCAAGGTAGCGGAGTGGATCAGTACGTGCGCATCCTATCGAGTTCCGTCTTCCTAGTTGACCGTCTGTGTCTGCGTGTGAGTGGGTACGCGTGTCTGTGTGTATCTGGGATACACAAGTGGCTAACTGCTATGGGATACCTCTGCGTTCTATGCTGTGTTCGCCTACTCCAGTGATGTTTGAAACCGCCTATCCCCTTTGTGACAAGGTGGACTCGCCGCTCGTACACTCTTCAGTTGCAAACACTACGCTTATGTTGTTCTAGACGACTTTCCAGCTAAGACAGGCTTCTGTCACAATAAGTATGTGTACTTTTAAGTATGCATCCGAGGTAATCCGCTTCCTGTGTTGTCATCTTCCTTAGCATAACCGGAATCCCGGGATTAATCTTCAAATGCGATTTCAGTGCACAGCTATTGCGATTACACAGACTGTTCATTCCTTCATTCTCTTAGTCGTTTTTAACACATGTACTACATCCGAAGTCTACCTAGAAGACGGTAGACGCGTTTTCACAAATTCCTCTATCATTTCTTGAGGTGATACTCCGGTGGCCAGAAAACCATTTTCGTAACCCTTGGTCATCCTGAACAGCACTGTTAACACATTGAGACTGCGACCGGAATGTGTGACCTTTTGATCCATCAGATTTCCACGTTCCCCTTCTTTTGCAATTGTATCCGCATGTAGGTGACCATACTGGCATGTGTGCTCCCCATGCCATATTCGGCCGCAATACCGTTGTCGTTTGCATGTTTTTCTGTTGCTTAGACAATCGTTTTGTTTATCACTCGACTCATGAAAGCAGGTTGCTCTCGCGTACAGTTTTTTAAGTTGTCTAATTGTGACGAGTTCTTGTTGAACCTGAAATAGGTTAGTCTACTCAGGCCTAACGATGACGTCATGCATTACTACTTTACTGACCATTGGAGGGCAATTCCAGTGGTGGCCGCACCCGCTGTAACATGTCACCGGCCGGTACAAACGGTCGCACATTGAACAGTCGCGCGAGTGTTCAGTCACGCGGCTTTCAATTTCATGTCGAGCGAAGTGTTATGACTTTATGTTAGGGGACGATTTGGTTTGTGTCGTCTTGGGAGCTCATGCATAATACGGTGTTGACACGCTAAGGCTTGCTTGTATTTGTTGGTTCTTCCTTGCCATGAGTCTCCAATTTTTTGCTCAGTTTTTCGCCATACATTTACACTTGTTTATTGCTCTGCCACTTCATGGACCGCTATCGTGAACAGCGAAAGCCCGACCCATGGTACCCACGGGTGCGGCTCATAACCCAAAGTGATGTTGAGATGTTCAATCGGTGGGAGTCTCAGCGGTAACCACGTCGAAGCGTTAGCTGTATGAGTTGTGGTCTTAATTCTGTTAAAGGATGGGTACGGGTGGACCTCCCAGTTACAATATTGTGTATGTTTGAGTGGTAGCCAAGTATTTTTTAGTTCCTGCTTGAGAATGCGATCGGTAATGTTTTTCTGTTTAATGCATAAGAGCGGTCGTTTTTTCCCGACTCAGTCCTGTGAAACACTTCGGCTATCAACTTTAACCAATGATTAATATGGTTAGCTTTTATACCGTCTTATTGCAACAGAAAAACATCACTGTTCTTGTGTTTCGTCCTAGTCGAATGCCTCGCGAAAGTGACGATTTTACCTCATTCTCTTCAATCATCTCTTCCAGTTGCTTTTGACAGAAGTGGGAACGTAGTCTGTTTCACAAGCGATTGAGTGGACGTTCATATCAAAGACGCACTTTGAGAGTGAAAAATACATCGTCATTATCACGGGTTTTCTGAACTCGATCGGTTCTTCAAGTGCACCTAGGAAAGCATGCTCATCATTTTGTTGATCTCATCAAACGCACATTGTCATTTTGTTGTGAGTGAATTTACAGCCTGTGAAAGCTGGACGGATGATGGAACAACGGTTAGTGATATTGCTTATAACGAAACGACGGGTTACGGAGTATACGTGACTAATTCGCGAATTCCCGGTCAATCCAACCATCTAAGGCTAACGCATGAATAAAAGGAAAAGACTGGCCTTCATACAGAGCTCCTTTATGTCCCTCACTCCGAAGACAACAACCGCAAACTCGTTCTTGCTTATGCGGTTTGCGACCAACAACAATGCAAATTCAAAAGAATGGATCAGACAAAATTCCAATCGGTACAATGTGGGCGTGCAATCTGGATGATAACAGAAGTTGGCAGGAAGACTGAGGACACCTGTGAAGGCTGCTGAAGTACATAACCATGCTAACTGTGAAGGTCACAAGTATACTTTGTTGAGCCTTTTACAACACAATGTTTTCGGGGATTTGGAGACTTCTCCGACACATTTGTTGCCTAATTTACAACGAATTTCTGTCTTTTTTCCTGTTTGTCGACGTCTGCGCTTTCAAGAGTTTGAAACAGTTAATTCCCTTCAGAAGTTTGAACAAAACCGTTAGAACACGAAAACTGGCAGATGCAAGCATTTCGTATTGACTCATCAGTACCAAATTTACAATAACATGAAGCGGGTTTTTTATATCGAACAGTTAGGTGATCAGGGTGGATAGTCAATTGGTGGTTTAGGAAAGGTCACTAAGTTCAGGGAAGGGTCAAGTTTACGAGCAATTGTTTTTGAACACACAAGGTCGGCTTCAGTCGATTGATTGCGACCGCCTCAGCATACCGCAAGAATCTTGGATTCGAGTGACGCAATAGTATTCTGAATGCACAAATTTGGTCGATAACGTGACCAGTGGTCAGGACGTGTCTTGCGACTGGGGACGCTGGTTGATTGCGTGTTTCAACCACTTTGTCGTTCTTCTGTAATACAGAGCTCTGCACCCATTTAGGTAAATGTTCCTTCACTCTGAAGATCACACTGTCGATCAGAGATAAACGGCAGATAATGCCTTAATATACAAAGCATAAATATATTATCCTCATCTTCACAAACCACCTACTACATAGAATGACCAAATAGGGTAGTGAGACTAACTAACGCCGATATGTTTAAAAGAAAGTGACGTGGGAGTAATTTTTCGACCAAGTGACAATAGGCTTCGGATGGCATCTTAAAGGAGTCACCATGATATTTAGAAATATTCAGAGCAGAGGAATAGGCGACAGAACAAGTGACGAAATCTACAAGTCTGTCCTACAAACAAGAAGAGGAGGACTTACCACAGCTGGACCTCCCAACACTATCTCAACAGTATGGTTGGACGGGGAAGGGACACATTTTTAACTGGCGGTCTTCAGATTTCTCTTTTGCTTTCTCCAGTTGGTTGCTGTCTGAGCTTCGGTTGACAGTGTTTTGTCTAACTCTCTTCGTCTCACCAATCCACTACATATTGACTGGTCATTATGCTGATTGATGATTTTACTGACACGAATAATTTTGTGGTTACAATTTAGATGAACTGTCAGAAACTTCTATAATCACAGAGTAAGCCCGCTTTGGTATTGATATGTTCGCTGAGCTTGGCATTTAGGTTGCAAGCGCAACACACTGAAATACAGAACGGTTTATGCTCTGGGTAGACTCCTATTAGGCTCAATCCGATTGGATAACCATAATAGACACTCTGTTATCCAACCTCTCCATCCACAACTATTGATAACCTATTTGATGCGAACCGTTGACTAGGTCTTACATACTGTAAGCCATATCACGTGATGAAATTTGTGCTGGGAAGACAGTGCGAACAATCCCTTATTACTCGTTCAAATTAAGGAATTAAGTAATACCTTTATCTTTTGTAGTTCATGGAATGGCAGAATTAAGGAAAAGTCTTTTATACAGAATATGGAAAATCGTTTAATAGGGCAAAAGTTTGGTGTGTAAAGCTGGGAACTTGGTGACTGAGGTGAACTGCATCGATACTGCCTTGGGTTATTATCACGGAATAATAGCGTTCCCGTATATGCACGATTATTGTCCACTCCACCTTATCTTTACATGTATTTTTTTTGTCATTTTCCCTTGGGAATTTTCCGCGCTACTGTAACGATGAAGGGCTTTTCAAGCCACTACGTGATTTGGCCGCACTCAGAGCTATCGGGTAAGGACCATCAGGCTCTATCAAAGTGTTCTGTTCAAGACACTTTCCTGCAATACAGCAAGGGTTGTCTATGGTGGTTGTTGTCGGAAGGAAGTCCATACACCGTTGTGACAGCATTCTGTGTGAGACTTTTCGCTCGCATGTTGAGATCGATGACATTCTTTTCTGATTACATGGGTCGCACTGTGACAGTGTCGTCTGCGAACCAGCGTAGCATTTTTCAGGAATTCCCATTATCGTCGCACTTTGTTAACGACGGCGTTGGTTTTTCCCAAGTAGGGCGTGTTTATTTCCTAGCTGACTTTTGTACGAAAGTCGTTTGGCACTCTCGAATTACTCCTTAGTTTTCATTCATTTTGCGCTTTTTGTCAATCAGTTCACAATAGTTTTGAGTTCATAGCAATGATTGGTACAGTTTTCAGTGTAACTGCCTCAGGCATCATGATGGTTTTCGGAATATCAGACTATCTGACAGTTTAAAATGTGTATGTAGAATATGAACCAGTGTATTGTTAAATGGTACCTGATTTAGTTCCTCTGGTGAAATTACGATCTGCGGCCACGTGCGTTGTTTGTTTTCGTTGTTTATTTTTCGTCTATCTTACGCCCTACGTTACTTCGCCTTATTATGGCACACTTATTCAACTGGAGCTAATTTAAGAGAGCAGATTTGCCCGTAATAGTTCCGTTCTAAACTTGTATAGCGCAGTAGAGTTCTGTTTGCATAGGTGCAACTTATATACTCACCACATGACAGTCTCGCCACTGTCAGTTCATAAACAGTTGATACCATCGTTTTGTTCATTTCGAATGATGTGCGCGTGCCTGATCGATCGTGTGCGTTCCTCGTTTGCTATGATCTAGTCCAAGGTCGTTTGATACCTCGTGTCTGTCGCTCAGCTGTTTCGTGATATTCTTCCGTGTTGTCACACAGGCTGTTTTCTCATGCTTCGTACCTTGCATGATTTTTAGTTATTTATTGTTGGGTAACTGAGCGATCTATTCTTCGTTACCCAGTCTACCGATTAAAAGTCACTCGCTGTTGCCCAGATGCACTTGGTGCCAGCTTTGTTCTTGTTAAATTGGATGAATGGTGTGCAGCATTTCGTTAATCCCTCTCCCATCACTGTCCTATCGAAACTACCTCTCAGGCCCCTCTCGATCCCCAGGGTACTTCAGGTCCCACAATAGAAATAGTCGATCATAGTAACACTGTATCGGGAAGTTCCGTCTTGTGCAATTCGGCTTCAAACATCCCTCGTCTCTTGCTGAAACCTAGGACGCGAAGTAATATGGGCGCTTTCAACGTTCGTACTCTAAAGCAGATAGGCTAGCAGGCCACTCTCGCACGAACGTTAGACTTGTTGAATGTCGATGTCTGCTTTATTTCAGAGACCAGAACCCAGGACAGTAGTCAACCTGAGGAACCAACAGCGTCGGCACTGTCTACCCGATACTAAGTGGTTCCAGAGCCGACGCTACCAATCAGGCTTGAGTAGGTATAGCTGTCTGCACTACGACCACATTCGCATTGTTAGATTCGATTTCCGTTAACAGTAGACTCTGTGCCGTTCGCCTAGCAGGTTTTGTTAAGGCGAGATCTAGACGCAAAACCTTCGGAAATCGTTTTCATTGTATCTGCTCATGCTCCAACTGACTGTAGTGACGCCTTCGTCAAGGACACGTTCTATTCGGATCTGGCAACTCTCCTGCGGTAGGTTTTAGGCATCGTGCACGTCATTGTTATACATGGCACCTGCCTCCTTCGAATCAGCCTGGTCTCAGATAGACCACACAACTGTTGGTTATAGGTGGCGTGTTTCCACTCAGGACTGTCGTTCTTATTGAAACATGTATTTGGATTCAGATCAAGCGCCGGTACGTTGTCGTTTCGTTCTTACCTTTTCTAGACAACGACCCCACCGATAACATCGACTGGCCGTTGAGAAATTGGTTTTACTATCGGTAAAACATAATAATCACACTACTCCGAAGATCCTAATAGCTGCTGGACCGAAATCTCACAGGCCATTCGGGAAGCACGTACTGTAGCATGCGGCACGGGGATTCGTGGGTTGAACAGACACTGGACCTCAGATAAGCCCCTGAGGTTGTTAGGTGTCGGACATTTCTGCTAACAGTTCCTGTGACAAGTTTGAGAGGGATACCTGTGAGAAGCCCAGGCACAGCCTGATCTCCGATCACGAGGTTCGGCTAATGGAGGAAGACGAAAGTGGTAACCGCATTTGTTTCAGAGAACACTGGCGGACTCTTCAAGCCTATCCGTGCTAGTGGTCTCAGGCTACCGTCTGTCAGTGAATATTTCAGCGAGACAAACGGCACACTGATCCATAATGAGTACGGAAGGGTGGAACACCTTGAAGATTAATTTATCTTGTGGGATGCTTCTACTGTATTGTGGCCACAAGCGTCACGATATAATGCGCTGGTCGGTTGATTCACGACCACCCACTGAGACTGAGGTGTGCAATTACAATCCGGCTCTCCAGCATAATAGGATTACTGGCCTAAATATTCTCGTAACGATACTTCTCAAAGAAGGTGGAAGCGCGCTAGTAGAAGCCTTGATGCAGTTGTTTCAATTTGTGTGAACGACGTAGACTGCCCCTCCTTGCTCAGGCCACTCGCTATATTGAAAAGGTGAGTCCAGGACTATTGCGAAAACCATGGAGTAGTTAGTTTGAAGCATGCACTATGCTTCATCGACTCACCGCAGCTCGGCGGAGGGAGCAGACATTAGTGAAGGACGGGCAGAGTTGGATAGACCACAGATTTACTCTTCTCCAAGTTGTGGAACAGGGTCGCGTGTACCGCCGGCCGACAATTACCGTATTTCTCAACTATAAAGTCGCGTTCGATTTGCTGGGTCGATTTAAACTTTTGGAATCGCTTAAACCCAGCAGTGTACCAAACAAGTATGTGACCATATGGTCGGTGCTTTATTCCCATACGGCAACTCAGGTTGGGGTTTACGATGAACATCCGATAGTTTCAGCACCATAAACGGCCTACTTCATGACTACCCAATTTAACCACTTGTGTTTAATTTCTTCATAGACAATTTGACAATTTCCAAGCAACAAAAACAACGCTGTAAGCTACTTCGCGTTCTGCTAAGTACTTCCGAATGCGCTTCGCAGCCACAGAGTGCAAAGTGATTCTGCGAGATTGCTGTGATTACATAGATTTAATGTGGGACAATGAATTCATGGAAGTTGTTGACCAGTTCGTGTACCGGGGAAGCTGCATCAGCGGCGGCGGTGGAGGTGTAGGGAATGAAACAGAAATGCGTATCTCTAAGGCTTTGACAGTATTCGCCAATCTGGGACACCTCTGGCGACAGAGAGTTGTATCTCTCTGAGTCTCATGTGTTGCGTATATAAAACGACAGTGAGGGCTGTGCTGCTATACGAAGGATAGAAGACATGAAGTGTCTTCAGGTATTTGACCACCGATGTTTGTGTCTGATCGCTCGTATCGGATGGCACTAACGAGTGAAGAACCAGTAGGATGGGAGACGGGTATTTGGTGATGATTGCCAAACGAATTGTTCTGTTCATTCTCTACATTTGAGCAGACTTAGATGATTAGATCATGTATTGAGGATGTTAACTAGCCATCTGCCATATCGAGTACTCGTTGCCGACGCTGCGGCCAGTTGAAGTGGACAGATGACGACCTGGAGAAGAGAGGTGAAATCGTTCACGTAGGGGTTGGCCACTGTAGATCGGTTTCGCTTCCCAGGCTGGGGACCTCGTGATTCACAGAGTCATTGGCTGGAGACGTTAGGTGAGATGTTGGTTGATCGAACTCAGTGGCGTGAATATTGTCGTTGTTTGACCGAGTTGTTTGTGAAGTGAGTGTATTGAATGACGCGGGGGCAGTGAAAACCGTCAGGAAACTAACTGTCTTGTTGATAACGTCCTAATTTCATTTACAACTTGGTTGTTTGTTTGCGGGTTGTATGCACCTTGATATTGAATGTGTGAATATAGACGTACATATTTTCCCTTTGATTAGGCTCCTTACCTCTGTTTTTGTTGTCTTTTCGTATACGGGATTTTTTTTGCTTCATGGTTGTATGGCAGTTAAGCATCGGTGAGAACCAGTGATGATGGTGGTGATGATGATGTCTTTGTTCGCATCAACTCGAGTTATAGCCTACGTTCTTCACTGCGTTTATCAGCCTGCCTGTTAGTTGTGTTTCCGTCACGTGGTGGTCTCAGTCTAACAATTGAACTAATTGATCAGAGTATGCATAGAACACTAAGACGTAATTCATGTGGTGTTCTCCGGAGTGACCTTTCGTGCATTCTGATTCGAAATTCCACATGGTGGAGGTCATGGTTTTGGAGACTAAACAGACGGACACAAAAACTTGAGATGAAAATTGTAGGATTGCTGACTACCAGGGTAGCGGGAGCGTCAACACTAATTGTGTTTGAACACACAGGGGGCTGTGACGTTTGATAGCCAAAGCCTCAGCAAGGTGGAGTATGTTTCCGGTTGCTCCGAAAAATCACCGAGAAAGCGTCAGGAACTTTGACTCTGTGTCGTGTTTGGCTTATGCGCCTCGTAAGTGATTGTGCTGAGTGCCATCGGTCTGCATCTATACAGGCGCCTGGAGTTTATGGAATCATGCTCCTTGGTACGAGCAGCTAGTTGTCGGTTTGTCCTTTCTGTGTAGCTCACGCTGCGGCTGCACGAGTATTTGTATAAACAGTGGGATGTGACAGACGTAGACCGTCTGCTCGTGGCCTGGGAGACTGATAGAGTTTGCTGTACCGTACACAGTTATGTGAAGTTATAATTCTTGGATACAGTGGCCGTTAGAGGCCACTTCATTGTTGTTGACCAGATGTTCCCTGGAAACGGGACTTCTAACTACACTGTCCTCTTTGTTATCGTTGTTGTTGGGGGTAATTGTCTGCTGTACTTTGTAATAAATTGCAAGGGACACTTGTTAGCCTGCGGTGTACGTCAGTAGACTTAACTATGGCTGTAGGTTCTTTTCTGTGCAAATCCGTCATGCTCTGTGATAAAGCGTCCTGGCTAGGCCTCTCTTATACTGCACCGGACAGAAGCCTTCGAAATGCATACACTATCCTAAGTAGGCTTGTAGTAGACGGGTCTTCCTACCGTGCCATCTGATCTTCGGGTGATTGGAGTGTCCACGTGTGGAAGACAGTCATTCACTTCGTCTTCTCTCGTCAGCCTTAGATACGGATAAGCCTGATTCACCTTCGGGAATAACATATCTAGGTCACTTGAACTCTCAGAAATAGCCAGAATATCATCTACGTGGCGTTTATACAACACTGGTCTTCACAGGTTTTCGTATAAAGTGGGTTCTACTTTATCCATGAAGTAATTCACTGGAAGTGGACCCAGCGGGCTGCGATTACAACCTCGTCCACTGGTCGGAAACTTTACCTTTGGAAATTGAACCTTACATTATGTTTACACAAAAGTGACAGTGATATTAGTTCACACACCGTGATGGAAAAGGGCACACTGCTGCTTACAATAAATTCAGAAATGCCGTCAACTATTTCATGGACGAAATTTTAGTAAACAGAGACGTCAAATCAAGTGGACACATCAGTTTCTCAGATATTTAAACCATCCATACAATTAACAACTTCGAAACTGTCCTTCAGACTGTACTTACAAAATTGTTTCCTGATTGGTTCAAGTAAACCAGTTAACTAGCGTGGTAACATATATGCTGCGGTGCGTTACACACACGTGGACATAATGGATCGAAGTGGGACATTGGGTTTGTGGGTTTTGGGTAGTTTCTACATGTGCGAAATACGTGTGCCCACTGGTTTCATCAGCTTGCACTGTTCCACAGAGATTACGCCATTCATCTTCAGCTTCTCCAACTTGCTACAGATTTCTTTTTCCACTTCTTGGACCTTGTCAGGATTATCATCGGACAGAAACTTCTGAGTCGATTTAAATTAGTTACGTCTGTGTGTGATCGGAATATACGGAGTGTTACTCCGGAGAACATCACATGAATTGCGTCTTGTCATTATTTTATGCAAGTTCATCAACTTAACGGATTGTTTTAATTGAAATGTGTTGGATGTAATCATGTTGTTGAGCCGTTTTACCAGAGTTTCGTTCGTAAATCATCTTATTGAGTACACTCGTAAGATGTCTGGATTTTTGTGCACCTGAACCCTGTTTATAACCACGCGATATCCCAATTAGCATTGATGCACAATATTAGCTCCGCCTTCCTGTACAACTCACCCATGCAACATTTGAACATATGACCTTATAAACGGAAGTGAAAACTAGACGTAACTGATAGTTCGATGTTGCATCGTTGATGTGTCGGCACATCATTCGAATAGGCGTTTATTCTTCTTGTCAGACGTAGGACAACAGTGCAACTGTTCACTCAATTCTTACGCATGCCCAGGGATGGTTTTAACGCCCGATCAAGTTAGTTGTATTAGCGCTTGTGATGGCATTGTATTAGTAATTATTGGCTTCTCACGTGTTTTTGCTCTGTTTTCAGTAAACAGCCCCTAGAATCGTGATTCGTTATATCTTCAGGTAGTGTTTGATTTATAAAGTAGGCTTTATATGTCCTGAAATTTCAGTTTACTACGTGTGTTTTGTCTTGAGGAATCAGCCTTTCTATTTGTAAGATGGCGCCGTACATGTCTTGATTTGTCCTTCCGAAAGATCTGCCTAGCGTTTTTACTCAACGAATCTAGAATAACGTAACTTCATGAGCAATTTGTAGTGCTGTGCATTTCAACTAAATTAGCCGGTCTTTGGATTTGCTGGATTTTGAGTGTGGCATCTCCAACGTAGGTCAATCAAGGTGGCATGATAATCACAATTCATTGGCCAGAACGTGGCAGACACAACGTTGGGATTCTGACTACGTGTGGCGCACACATTCCCTAATCTGTCCAGTGCTGTTTGCTGCACTTTCTGCTCTGTCATCAGTTTTGTGAGATTCTTTTGATGATTTATTTCTGTGTTATGATTTTCTGACATCATCAGTGCAGGAAGAAGACATGTTGTGATATGTTAAAATTTCGCTTACTCTCATCAGTCACACGTAAAACAAGCAGATTGTATACGACAGGCAGTTAGAGATGAGTAGGGTATGGACACGCATACATTCACATCAAGTATTATGTCATCAACACCAGGGCAGCCCGATGGGTTTACAGAAACTCACAGCAAGATGAGCAAGTGCAACACGGCAGTTCAGGCAACCCAAAATGGATGTTTATGTAATTCCAAGATCATTTGGCCGATAACATCAAACACATATTGAAGTCTGCCCCATCCCGCACATATGCGGCTGTCCAACAACGTTCAGTTCAAACCACCAAAAGACCAACTCTTCAAAATCGCGAACACTGTTTGTGTAGCTATTCTGCCTCTCATGTTATCTTCCAGTTCACTTGCAGTTGCAGTTTACACAGGCAGAACAGATCGACAGTTATCTCAGCGAGTATCGGAACATGTCCCGAAATGGTTGAAGCAGCTCATGACACAACAACCTCTAGCCGGTGAACCCGTTGCTCGAAATCCCGCATCATCGATTGCTGGACTTCTCAGTTCGTTCAAAATATTGTTGCGCAATCCGAACCCGAAGTTACTGGCCTTTAGCGAAGCCATGTTGATCAGAACTCACCGGTCCGCGCTGTGTGCACAGAAGTGGTTGAAGCAACCCAGCGGGTTGCCCTGTTGTTGATGACATAATACTTGGTGTGAATGTATACGTGTCCATACCCTGCTAATCTCTAACTGTCTGTCGTACACAATCTGCATATTCTACGTGTGCGACTGATGGGAGTAAGCGAAATGTTAACATGCCACAACACGTCTTCTTTCTGCACTGATGAAGTTGTTGTTCCACGATTTTCTAACAGTGCAAACATTAACATCTGATTGCTTCCACATCATCCTGAGTGATCTGCCCCAGGTGTTCTGATTCAGTTTTGACGTCTGCATCTCCAGGTTTATCGTCGCTTGCTGGTTGTGTTAATTAGGATTAGTCTGGACTTCGTGGTAGAAGTGACACTAATTATACTAACGGACGCATTGAAGTGTGAACTGCTTAATCGGACTGTTGGTTATTCGGTCCGTTCCCGTATCGGGTTCACGTGGATTGGAATAGAGTTATTTCCTATCTTTCTACTCTAATGACCCTCACATTGTGAGACTAGTAAAAAATTATTAATCAGTTCGAGAGTCTTAGAAATTATACTTAACATACTTTGATTGCCTTTTTCGGTGAATGAAGGGTGGTTTGAGTAGTGGAAAAAAGCGCTGAGGTGCCAGCAGGCACTAGTATCAACAATATCCTACTCAAGATTATGCAGCTACAAGTATGTGATGCGGAAGAAGTTGGAATTTACTACAGCCTCACCTCCAGCTGGTGCCCGCACACCTCTTTTTGGGGCTGCCGCTAGGTTGAAAAACGTGAACCGCATTACTACTCCCGTGTGTGCTGGTGACTAGTTGCAGTCGTTGTCCTCTTCCTGGTTTACGAAACAGCGAGAATCCGTATTATTTCACATGTATTTACCACCTTCTCGTCATGTACACCAGTAGCACGAATATGTTTATGTCATGAGGCATATTTATGAATTGCTTGTGACTAATGTTACGCTTTGAAATCTAGAGTGAAAGATTTTTTTGCCCTCTTGCTCCACCCACCCTCATGTCTCGTATTCGATATCTCAGCTGGGACTTCTGTCATCACATACCACTCGTGTTATTCCAGCAGTGGACCAGCGCATCATACATTACTTTGAGACCGTTTATCTGAATTTGCTACCTCGTTGGATTGTCCGCAAATTTCTAACCCCAGTGCAAACTGTGACTTCATTGTCCTCTCTCAAGTTATGGGCTGGAACGCTGACTTCTAACACATTCATTAGTAGTGTTGAAGCGGCATTTCCAGCACCATTCAGCCGTTGCCTCAGATTCTCACCCATATCGCGAACCGCGGTTTGTTTTATCTGTATGTACATGGAAACGTGGTCACCGGTCTCTTCTCCTTTGTTCCTCTCCATTCGCACACACATATGTACACACATGCTCCCGAATGCTCACTTAGGCAGTCGGAATACCTCAGTGCCAGGTGACACGGCTTCAGCATACATTATTTTCCTCAGCTTTTAAAAGGCTTCCGACAGCAAAATTTTGATGTTTAGGTTAACTTCCCTTCGTCGGCTTTCTTTGCAATACTGTAGCGAAGAGCCGTCCAATAAAGCACAATCTGTATCGTCCAACTCGCTGGTTGCCGTGCCACATATGCGCTCACGTTTATGAACCGGAATTCCGGTCCACAACACACCCCCGGTTTCCGCTCACACGTCACGTGCACTTCGACCCGGTTTGTGTGTGTGGCCGACGCTTTCTGTCGGGTTGTTTCCGACTGCCATTCCTCGTCCGTTGGTCCGATCCCGTTTGGCGATGGCTCGTCCGGTCGCCCGTGTTGTCCCTGATCTGCTCTCTGTTGGCTTTTGGACATACCCTCCCGCTGCGTTGAGGTATTCTGCCGAGTGTTGGAATACCCACGCCTCCGGTTTGATAGTTCATCACCATACGACTGTTTGTTGGTGTGTACCCACGGATTGACTTCCATCACAGTTTAGTGCGGGTACTCGACTTTGAATAAAATGTTCACTTCATATCTGCGGCACAAGTCTAGGCTGGGTTCCATTCACTCTACATTGCTTAATCACTCCCACTGACGCATATGAGGAGTCATCGATAACATCTCGATGATAGCGGAGATCCAGCAGTATCGATGTGCGCATATTCAACGTGTACAGCAGACGGTTCAGATGCTCCGGTTGAAGTGAGTTTCTTGGATGATTCGATCTATGAATGTGGCATATTGTGGGAAGTATCAAGATTGGTTTTATGCATTTGGGCAATGGTAAGTCTTCATAATCCTGTCGATAATAGGCATCCAACTACTAATCCTCAGCGCGTTATGTTTGAGTCTTCATTAAAACTTTGTTTATCCACATCGGGATCACTGACCTGAAGTTTAGCCATGTTTAGGAGCGGGAACAGTACAGCGTAGACCGCGTCACTTCAAACCTTTGCGTTTTCAACAGACGGAAGAACCAGGAATCTCTCGACCCCACTGAAAGTATACAATTTCATGTCCTATATATATATATATATATATATATATATATATATATATATATATGTAACGCGCAACCGAAACCAGCGAGCGCGCACGGATTGAACTTGAGTTGTGTAATGGGGCGTGCTGCTGTGTTGTCGGTGCCGTTTTAGTTTGCGTTTGTGCAAGTCGTGTGCATGGCTTACTGGGACTTCGGCTCATGCCTGTTCGTGTGTTGCACTATTGATCGCGTAACAGTATCTAAGTAGCGAAGCACGATCCTGTGGGCATATAGCAGAACTATTTCTTATGGCTGCAGCAGTGCTGTCTAGCAAATAAGGAAGAAGGTTAAAAAAGATACCTCCAAACACAAGGAGCTCTCCGATCATGCAACAGTTAAATGTAATCGCCAGCGTATTCCCCGATACGGTTGAAAAACATCCGCTATCATTCCAAATTTTTGTTTTCGAATACATCCACTGTGCGCAGCAGTGATTAGAGCCAGATAACAATGCATTATCCATTGTGCTCCCCCCCGGACTAGGCAATCACCCCATTGCCAAGTGCGTCAGACTCTTGATTCACTGGCTCCCGATAGGGTCCGTCAAGAAAACCTTGTACTCTGTTGTCTCGCAGGCGCACAGGTGAGATTAACACTTTCGAGGTAGATTTCTGTCACCTCAGAGAACCGAAGTCGCTCGATTGCACATGGATCTGAACGTCATAACGACCGTTGGGTGCAAACTAACTAAAAGTCTGCACTTTAACCGTAAGCATCACGTGGTGGAACATTCGAAAGGAATGGGCGAGCCTTTCTATCCGCCCATAGCAGAAGGCCTTTTTTCCTGATACGTAATTGTACCGGCCGTCAAGTCGGTGTAAGTGAGACCGTATGTGAAAAAGAGTGTTCACCTAACAACTGGCGTTCATGCTGACTTGACAGGTGGGCTAAACACTTTGAGGAACAGTAAATTTGGCTTTAGCGGGATCCGGTGTGTGACTGCACCCGAATGGCGCTTTATTCTGTTTCCGGTGACCCTCCGCTGGAAGCAGAAGTGACCCTACATTTTACGCTATGGAAGCATAACAAGCCTTCTAGACCAAAACTGATCTCTCCCCCATCTGCTCAAGGATATTGAAGAAAGTATGATGTCAGAGCTGACAAAAGTCCTTCAGGCAGTTCGGGAAATTGAACAGATACCTCATGATTGATGCTTAGCCACAATCGATCTTGTTTTAAAAATTGTGTAACAACCGAACAGGCATCAGGCTAGTGTCTCTTACGTTGCATGTGACCCCTAAGATAGTTCAAGGAATTAATCTCAGGTAGTCGAGAGCATTACTTGTTTTTAATCTTTTCGAGTTTATCGCTCCCCTCTCTCAAATACAGTCATCGCCCCACCACTCAGCACACATTGATAAACAGTGGCAACTGTTAGGCGCTATAAGGCTCAAGGTCCAATACAGTGGATGAGCTTGGTGCAGTAATATTGTGGTGGCTAATCAGGCCGGAGGTGTGGGTATTCCAACACTCGGCGAAATACCTCGACGCGGGGGGAGGCACGTCCAAAAGCCCACAACGAACGGATCGGGGACGGCGGGGGCGACCGGATGAGTCATCAGTCGACTGGATCAGACCAACGGCCGAGACATGGCAGGCAACAGAAAAGGGACGACAAAGTTGAAGGCGTAATTACTCCGACACTCGCAAAAATATCACGACGCGGTTGTGGACTACGATCAGGGGCCAGCATAGATGGAAGAAAACAAGAGCAACCGGACGAGCCCTTGCTCAATGCAATCGGACCAACGGGCGGAGAATGGCAGACAAAAAACCCCCGACAGACGGCTCCGATCACGCACATAAACCGAGCAGAAGTGCACACGATGCGTGAACAGAAAGCCGGGGGGGGGTTGTGGTCCGGACTGATGACTCATAAACGTGAGCGCGCGCGTGGTATGACTGACTAGCGTATTGGACAGTAAAGATTGTGCTTTATTGGACGCTTTTTCGCTACAATGTGAGTTGATCAAATTCGGGAATGGTCTCAGATCTGCGTGCTTAGAAGTTCGAATCGTCCTTCCTATTATCCTTTTCTATTATCGATGTCTTACGTTCTCACACTGCTCACATTAGGAAACTTTGGAGTGGATCGAATTGAGAAGTTAGCAATAAGGAACGCCGTGAACACGTGTACAATGGCGTATCGTTAGTGCTTAGAAATTGATAGCCATTGTACCTTAATGATGCTGATACTCAAACCGGTGGCAGTGTGACCAAGAAGGACTAAATCACCTCGTCCGGCTGTCCGAACAGCAGCCCACGCATGGGCTGATCTTATGTTATTAGAAAGCTCATGCTATCACTGAATCATCCTCTCCTGACCCTCCATACGGATGGTCTTCCATGTAGCTTTCTAAAGCATTTTCGCGATTCGTCAATCTACCTTCCAGTCAATCGTCAAAATCGTGGTCATTGTCTGTCAGTGTCAGCTTGTGCTGAGTGGGCTGGTAGTACACGAGATCGAGTGATGGTTGCTGAATAAATGGCTAGCCGGTATTCATCATTGACTACCCATATGACCTCTGGGCTTTGATGGTACATAGTGAATCAACATGCAGTGAAGATCAATGACGCCGGTCTGCTACATTGGCGATTAAATGAGGCACTGCGTCGCAGCGTGATTATAACCCGAATCATGGGCCTGATATGGTCGATTCGGTGGACTTCATTGCAGGTCGTTCTGACCTCCCGAATGAAGTTGTCATGTTGACGTTATTTACCGTAGTGTTGAAACGTTTGTAAGCAGAATCAGCTCGGTTCGCAATCTGACAACAGTCACAACAAAAATTGATTTGTTATCTCTCCCCAGTTACATCTGATCGTAACTTTCGTATCCAGACAAACTTGCTAACCAATTCCTTTCACAAAACAACACTCGGCTCAAGTTTCATCCTTGTTACAACTGGTCTATGGTGTATATCCTTGCCCTAACTCGTTCGTACATGGCAACCTCAGTTGAACTCAGTTCTGAGTAGTGTTCAGTTTGTTGACTTATGTCGAGGAGGGTATGTATAACTGTCCTGTTGACTCCACTCAGTAGTCTGGTATGGTGTGATGCTCAGTGTTACGATACTCAGTAATTGGAATGATGAAAATAACCCCCTCACCGCACTTTAGAACCATTTCCTCAGTGATGCGAACATCTTGCATTGGAGTATATATTTGTGATAACTATTTGCATTGTATCGAGAATACTCGTATATGTTCACCGGGATACTTGATATCACTTTTTATAGTGTTTTTGTTTGTCCACACGACTATTCTAGCCGGGAATTCAGCAATTTCGTTGGCCTTTAATTGGTTATCTTTACGTTCCTAGTCTATTCTCCACTATTTGGCAGATTGGCAATATGTTTCGAGTAACTTTGGGACATGCGATCCGAAGGACGCCTGTCTTCGACATGTCGCACCTATATTTGCTACTTCAGATTGATATGACTATATTGGAGTGCATTCCCGATTGGTTCTTGCTTTTTTAGTAACTAAACCCTCCAGCTATGTTTGATGACCCCGTGGTATGGTGTGCGACAATTGCTTGTTATATTCATTTTGTTGTGTCCAAAATATTCCCTGAATGCCCACCATGTAGAGAGACCTGCAAACAGATGCATCAATGGACCGGTAGCGGTCCTAAACTCCTGAGTCACGGGAGATATTTTCTGCATCGCAGAAAGCAGAAACAGCTCATATTCTCTAAGTGCAATGTTGCCGATCTGAACTAAACTGGAAATAGGGCTTTTCTGTCACGTGATCTACGAAACCATTAGAAGTCCAAGAATTTGCTGAAAAAAAGCAACGTTGCCTTGCGATTTTTCCATAATAAATTTTGGACCCTATTGACACCTTGGTGCAAACGACCCGTACTTCTTCAGAAGTGTGTTTACTTTGCGAGACATTTTGTTTTGCTCATTTTCTTAGATTACTTCTCATTTCACAACTGTTCACATGCATGTTTAGTCACCAGATCAAGGTTTTTCAAACTTTTGGGTTGCGAAGAAAAAAGATTTGAGACCGCCGCCTTAATTAGTCTCATTTTCCTTGTAGATTTCCTAAATCCCTGTTACTCGTCTATTTGTTCTTTGGTGACCGTCCCTCCACCGTTACGTAAATGTGAATATATGCTGAAGTTAGCACCTTCGTTCGATCCGAGTGAATGTGCAGTGTGCTTCATTTGTCGGGACTGATTTAACGAGAAGACATTTAGCGTTTATTCTGTTAGCTAGGTGTGTGCACTTGCGCGCCATCACCGTTTGCCCATCATGTTCCGTCTGGTATGATATGAATCATAACGTGGCCAACCTGACCGATCATGGTCTATTCAACGGCTGATGTGACCAACGTTCATAGGTACCGTCAATCCATTTTTATTAGGTTCACCTAATCTACATTCTTTTGCTAATACCATTTAGCTTCTTATGGTCAGACCAAGCCGGATGAATCGAGCGGATAATCTGTACGACCATCTGTTCATCGCTATGCTTTCTCCAGATCGATATAGTTAACCTGAAGTACCATGTACAGTCTACCCAACACGACTTTACCACATCTGTTGTCATTCTGATTACGCCTTACATTCACTTATTACTCATTCGCTTGTTTGCATGATGTAGGCACCTTGGTGTTGAATGTTTGGATACAGACATGTTTGTTTAGCTGTTAGTCTCCCTCCTCTCCCTTTCTTTTCCTTTTTCCTTCATGGTTGTGTGAAAGTTTGTATTACGGTCTTTGATGATGTTGACGATACCGTTTTCTTTAACCGATAATCCGTTTCCGTTATGCACTATTCTGTGCCTTCCTTCTTTCCGTCTCTCCATAGCTATCTACTCGCGTTTTGCTCAAGCAAAAGTTTTCGTACGCAAGAGTTAATCGCGTTTTCATTCCGCCACCTTCAGATTAATTTGTGCTGCTCTTGAATCGTTCTGTTCTTTGGTCATGTCTACCGTACCAACATGACAGTGACATTCATTCAATCCACTACTCACATGGAGGCTAGCATCAATCAGCTAAATAGCTGGCTAATCGATCAAGCTATCCACGTGCCAGATGGTTGGACCGAGGCCTGTGTGCAATGGTTGGTTGAGGAACATGGTGGTCTGAACGGTTGCGCTCAGCTGACCAAGGCTGATTGGTGCCAGTTGATTTATGAGCAGTGGATACACGCTGATTTGCATAACTTGGCTTGCCCTGTGTTACCTGCTTCGTCTGAACCTGCCAGCGGAACTGTTGGCCAGTCTGTGGGGTCGACAGCATTAAAACTGGAAGGGGAACTGTGCCTACAGGTTAGTCGCCAATTTATGGTTGCTCAATTTATACGATTTCGCGTCAGTACTTACCACCCTCCTCCGTTACTGCTGTTTATAGGTCGTTGGCTTGTTCAACATCGGAGACTCTTATTACGGACAGTTGCGACGACATGAAGGCAATTTGAGTGTGAATTTGCCCTCGCTGGATAACTTGGATGCCGATTTGGGCGGGGATCCAGACCTGACGCAAATGACGGTTCAGGCGTTTAGTCAACACAACATGGTTGGCAGTAGCTCATTCAGTAAGTCACACTCATGTAGCCTACTTAAACAAATGGTAAAGCCCAGTTGTTTATTATTAAATGAGTTCGGTACATCGTCGAAAGTGTTGAAAAATCACACAAGCTTTTTCACTCGCACCCAAGCTGATGCCGTCAGTGTTCATCTGGTTACTCTAATTCTTGTCGATCTTTCTTACCAGTTTTTCTCCGGCTTTAGACATGTCAACCTNTTTTATCCCGGGCGGTGATCGGGCGAGCGTTGGAAGAATTCTAGACAGTGACCTATTACGTTGAATGCTGGCACGAAGATCAGCCAGTTCATGCCGCAACTGAGCTATCTAGGCGTTTGTTTCTAAAGGGCCGCGTTCACTGCATTCTAGTGCTTTCCGCAGGCTTGCTATTTCGGCGTCCTTCGTGGCCAACAAATGATCCGCCGGAATGTTCGAGTTAAATATTTGCTCAACTACTGCTGGCTGCCCTGTGTCTCGGCAACGCTCATGTGTTGCGTCGGCCGAAACCGCTAGGTCACTTAACGAACGCGAGAGTAACACGGAAAGTAGCCCTTGTGTGTACTCGGGCAATCTTTGTATCCACAACTCTTGCAAAAACGACTCAGGCAACTGTGATTTGCCTGCTACATGTCGCATCTTTCGAAGAAGAACCGACGGCTTCTTGTCCCCCAACTGTAGCCGTTGGAACAGTTGTTCCAAACGCATTTTACCGGATGGTTGTGGTTCATTAAGAATCGTTTGCTTAGCGGACTCAACGATCTGTTGTCGACCCTAGTAAGGTATCACTAATCAGGGTCAGCATATCTCGGGGAAGACGCTGTATAAGCTGTGAGAACTTGTCCGAGTCATTTGTTATGCACCGGTTGCCGAACTGTAATTCTAACACAGCGAACCACAGCTCTGAATCGAGATCCCCAAAAGCGGGAACAGCTAGCGTGATAATAGATACGGAAGACGAGAATTCGGACTTGATCTCTTTAGCGACCACGCGAATGGAGACGGATACATAAACTTATACATATATATATATACGATACACGCACCCAAAAAGTAATGAGTGGAGAAAAAGTTAAACTCAGGTATACACTGATATATATCCTAAACGGGCTCATCAGTTTGTAGAGTTCAGATGGGCTATGGTCGGTCAGTTACGAACAACGCAACGAATAGACGAGAAATGTATGGCCGACACGTGAAATCGACAAGAGCAACATGAAACGTTAGTACAACAAAACGTCAAGCGAGCAGGCACCGGAGCAGAAACGTTCGAGTGCGCGGGTGACATGCCGGTAACCGTTCAAACAAAAGTTCAAGCGCACACAAAATGTGGGGAGGAGAAAGAGTACAAGTGCTAACTGTAACTTAAATGCTGTTAGCAATAAACAAATAGGGTCGCTACACCACTAGTGCAGATGGAAGACGAATATTGTGATGCGTTATATTTCGTTTAGCCTGAAAATGCTCGACATGTATATTCCATACGTCAGACAAAAGAACTAAACAGCAACTGGGCATGCACAAGGACCCCGCAAATACGATATACCTTCTCGTTTGCCGAGCTAATCAAATGTTGCATCATCATCATCATAGACAGCAATACATCAGTGGTTAACACCAATGATTAACTGCCACACAACCATGAAGAAACAGCAAACCCTATATATAGGAGAGAAGGAAAATAGAAGGGGACGGGAAGGGACCTAACTACTGAAAATCACTACGTCCATATTCAAACATTCAGCATCAAGGTGCCTACACCTTGCAAACAACAAACCGAGCTGCAAGTGAGAGTAAGACATTATCAGCGAGATAGCTTCCTTACGGCTTTCACTGCCCCGCGTCATTAAATGCACTCACTTCACAGACAACTCGGCCAAACAAATGTTGCACGTTTCAAAGTGTTCTCACATTTCACTTGCTCCAATCTCATTCTTTGCGGTTACTTGCATTGTGCAGATACAATATGCAGCAGCTCGAAATATATCTAAATTGTAATGCATTCAGTAATAACGATAGGAAACATACATCACGAGATGTTAACAGTTCGTTTACTCTCTTCAGTCACGAACGTCAAACATTAGAAAATTAAGACATGAGGATAGCAACAACAATAGGAACAACCAACGCTTGGGTTTATATGAAACAAGGAATGATATCAGTTCGAAGACAGACAGACTGCGTGAGTCAACAGTCTATGCACACACAGGGCCGGACTGCGAGTATTCATTAACATTGCCTCGGTGAAAGCAAGCAGTTTCGGATTCCGGTTACGCAACAATACTTGAATCCAGATGGCGGGGTCAACAACGTGACCAGTTTCGATGATGTGCTTTGCAGTGGGCGAGGTCGGATGTCGTCTCAACCGTTCTATTGCCATTGCCTGTTGCGTCGTCGTGTGCGCCAACCACTTGGGCGTACGTTCAGACATTTTGTTTTGTAGGCACCGGTCCGTTCTGCCGATACAGACGTCACTGAAACTGACAGTGAACTGATAGATAACACATGATACAGAATATTTCGGCAGGTAACGATTAGGAATAAGCAGTGCGACACTCAGAACCCAGAAGGCGGGTGGCACAGCAGTTTATTTGGGAAACCAACACACGACTTATGCGTCTAAACGGGATTACGAACAGAAACACTCATTTGCACACCACACTCTTCCGAGGATGCCCCAGTCGCTTTGGACACCATGTCTCAGTTCCGTCATGTGGCGAAAGCCATCGTACGTCATGCTTCCCACTAATGATCCTCTCCGTATCTTTCCTGTATTTATCCCGCGATCATTTCGATCCACACTGCTACTGAATGATGGTCTAAGTAGTATGGTGCGACTGTCTGTCCTCACTACACTAGCTGTGAGTAACAACCGTGAGTCGGCCGCAGGATATGTACGAATTGGAGTAGACTGTAATTTCTGACTTACTTCAGTTGTGATATGATAACCTTTGAGAATTAGGTTCAAAAAGACCTGCTTCTTGGGAACCGAACTCACGAGTCTAGTTCAGTCTTTTCTGGTTGTGAGCATCGATGAACTTCTCAGGATGTCCGATTACGAGTAACAACTACTCTAATATTTCCTCCTCTCCTTACAATCAGTCATCAGTGCACATCTTTCGAGCTCTGTGAAACAGGATTCGCACCAGAACTCGTCTGTAAATAATTGCCACAAAAGAATAACATTACAATTACTGATCGCTCCGAATGACGATGCGCTGTAGCACGTTCTCCTTTTCTCCTCTTAAGGAACAAGTGGGCAAGTTCACTGAGCCGACAGCGGTGCGATCAGTAGCACTTGATCTATGGCTCTCGGAAAGCTGTCACCCAATCTCGCACAAACTGTTTGACGTCGATATGTCACCGCCCCCTGTGTAGGTCATTTTTGGAAGTCAAAATTCATTTCGACTGACCCTGTCGCGTCATCCCTATACAATTGTTTTCGTTATTCCCACAACATATGCCTAAAAGTACTGATTCCTACAGCCTGCCTTCCCCAGCCACTGAATCTCACCCAACTGCCACAAACCTACTGTTAGCAGTAATAAGACGGACACTGGTAGATGTTAGCATTTCGTATTGCCTCTTCAGTACCAAATAACAACAACCAGGAACATACATAAAAAACACTAATGGTATGGGGGGAGGGTGAAGAATAAAATAGCAAATGGGGGTGGAGAACGACAGGAGAGAATTACTAGGTCCATGGGAGTCTAAGGCTTACACATAATTGTTTTTGTACACACAACGCTGGCTTGAGACGACTAATCGCGATCGCCTCAGCAAAACGCAGGAAACGCGGATTAGCGTGGCGCATTATAATCCTGAATGTTGACTCTGGATTAATCCGGTGACCAGTGGCCAACATGGGCTTGGCGACAGACGAGGCTGGAAGTTTGCGTGATACGGGGACGAAGGAAGTCGACTGCGCAGTCACATCCTGAGCCCATTTCGAAGTAATGTACAGCACCAAATAATCCACATCTTGAGTTGCTGCCGCTACATCGAATAATTGTTGAAAGTAATTTTAACTCTCTAAAACCCAGTGGTTCATCAACACCGCAACTGTATAGCTTACCCAAAACACAAAAGTCCGGAGTGCAACTCAGACCGATTCTATCGATGACCAATGCCCACAACACAAGATGGCTGTTTGGTTGGTACAGGCCCTGACCCCATTAAAACGGAAATTCTATATATATACCGTTAAAGACTCATTTAGTTTAATTGAAGAACTGGACAAAGTCAAACTAGCAGAAAAATTGATGGGTTCAGTAGACTTTTAATCGTTGTTTACCAATGTTCCATTGCATGAGAACTGAATTTATATGCGATCGGCCAAAACGGAGTTTATGCGCCAACCAGTGGTTGAAGTTCGTGGGCTGTTTCTTATAAAAACGATGAAACCGGTCATTACTGTCTCGTTCAGACATTTTGCTCACAAAACCTCTCATCCGTCGAATAGGTAGGGAGCAAGTCTCACTCTGTGGGCAAGCTGTAGTTTCATGTGAGATCAGCCTACCCCGTTGGAAGACATGTCAAAATGTAATCAACCACTGTGAACGTTTCTCTTCTAATGGCGTATCTTCAGCATGCGGTCTTCAACATCAAGTATGAAGCTCACTAACAACGTCAACCTTGCTACCAGCTAATAGCATCACAAGTCTAACAGAATCTTCCACGTTTGGCAACGTTCAACGTCATCGTGGCCACGTTTTAACGGCCAATGATGAGCAACAACAGTATACGCAACAGACGTTAGTTTGGAGGGTGCTTGCTCACCATCACCAGTTGTATACATCTGCTTCACCAAATAAGTTGAGCCGAACCTATCAACTTCTACCAAACATGAGTATTGCGTGGTCAGAATTGGATTGAGTTCCTGTGTACTTGTGAATTTGCATTGCAGATTCATTAACGGAAGCCTACGATATACTTTGAAGAGACCCTGTCACGTCAAACGTAAGGTTTGTTCAAGAACCAGCGCCTGTAATCATAATGCCGCAATCATAAATATCGTCCAAGCTGCACACTTCAGAGATAATTTCACCATCAAGTATCATCCTGTTCAACTGAGTAGGTGGTTAAGCGCAAGTTTATTGTGTCCAAACTGTACCCGGCTGTAAACTACACCGATGTATGGTACAAACAGCGCATGCTGTAACAGGTCCTGGTTGCGCTCAGTGAAGGCTCTACGCGAATGACGCAGACAGCAGCCGATCGCAATTCGTTCCCGAAATGCAACATAGATTAGTTTGTTCAATGTAGTCTCAATAGTATTAGGATAACAGATTCGGCTACGGTAATCCCGAGTACGTCGACAATGAACATGCGTTCAACCGTGTCCCATTGATGACATAAATCACGAGTGAGAACCACATTACCGTCTATCTAGCAACAGCACTTCGGTTTCATTTTCATGGACACATATTCGCCCAACAACCAAGTCACCAGCACAACTGATATCCAAACGAAAATTACCAGTCGAGAAACAAATATCAAACCCGATCACACCATGGTGGAGGTTTCAGTACTTCGAGGTAGGGTTGAGGCGTACGTATGAGTGCAATTGGGAGACAGTGGCAGCCACAACCATCAGACCAATGAGCCTCAGGAGACAGCGTCTAACATCGTGATCACGGCTGAAAATCTGAGGCCGTGATCGGTCGGAACATGTCAAATAATCAGCTCCTCTTGTCTGCAACCCAGAAGACTGCTGTATAACCGCCCATTGTCTCCCTACCTCCGAAAGCCATTCTAGGCACATCCAGATACTCAGATGAGAATAGACTGAATGACATAAGAACTGCGAGGGACATGTTAAGAATAGCCTGGAAAATTTTGCATTGCATCCCGGAACGGCATAGATACCGGCGTTTTTGAGAACTGTCGCCGGATGCGGGAGCTGTTAGACTGTAAAGAGAAACAGTCCAATGGAACTACCTCGCGCAGGTGTTGAAGCAACAAATCATCTACGTCTGAGTTCCACTCAAAAAATTCAACAGCTTGAGAGATCAGCCTCCACCGCTTATCATGATAGGCTTTCCATACAGCAAGAAGTGATCAATCACTCCTCACTGTATTTGCTAGAAAAAATACGCCTGCACTCCCACACACGCAAACAGAGTATATTGCATACAAACGAACAGTGTCATCAGCAATTCAAATGTACAAATAGTAACGAACAGAGAAAGTGGTTTACAAAAACACAAAGCTGTGTCTTCCAAAAACGAGAAAGCATGCGATACACAGATGAATGGGACTGAAACGAATCAGTCTGCATTGTGCTCCACCTCTAAATGATCATCTTGTTGTGGTTGTTGAGATTGTTGTTGCTGTATTTGTTGAAGTGGTTGTTGTAATTGCTGCTGTTGTTGCACTTGTTGAAATTGTTGTTGTTGCACCTGTTCAGACTGTTGTTGTTGCATCTGTTGCGAGTGTTGTTGCTGTTGTTGCCTCAACTGTTGCTGCCATTGTGCTGCAAAGCCGGCAAACTGGCCGCTACTAAGTAATTGATGTAAGCGATCCACTTCATCCACAGTTCTTGCCCGCTTAATGGCTTCCTGAATGGCAAACAGGTCTTGAGTACTCCCACCTGTGATACGAAATTACGAAACAAAAGTTTATTCGGTATTCAGCTACTCATAAATATCCATCAGTAGTTACGAGGCATTGGAGGAAATAAACTGCGCATCACTCAACTTTGGCAACAGCACTTGTACAGATACGTCTACAGTCAACATTCCTTCCAGCGAAATACTACACATTACCGTTTACCCTATTAAAGTTCGGGAGCAACCTAGGCTAGTCATCAGAGGACAAGTTTGTCTTGTCCACCGACTACTGCAGATCGGCAAAAAGATTCGAAAGAGAACTAGTAAAAACAGTCCGTTTCAAGATTTGCGATGATGGCACAAAGTACAGTGATAGACGATTATCGGTTAGAATTCGCCAAAAATACATAACTACTTTCACTGCAGTTAACACTCATCAGGTACGCGCACTCGGCAGACACAAAGTGGTGTTGACCAGATGCACCATTGAGTTAGAGATATACATGAAAAATAACTCGTAAATGCTTCGATGTCATCTAACGGAAACACCTGCAGTTCACAAAGTAGCATGTGATAGGAACCTACCGAGTATACATGCCTAAAAGAGTGGTTACACCCAGGAATTAAGACTTGGGCTTCAAGCAAACTTTGGCCGACAGACAAACTATCTATGCCATATATAATATACCTTCATAATTATCGGAAGGGGTACCCGAATGATTATTCTGGAGATGTCCCACTGGATACACTGTTTAGAAGAACTGTCCACACCATAACTCCTATAAATCCTCTTCTGTGAATCATGTCTATTTCAGTACTTCACTAATTATCCCCACTGATATGGCATTAAAATATACCCCCGAGCAATACTTCCTGGACGATAGACTGTCTTCGTTTGCTCGCATTGGTGGATGCTACGTTGCGTGCTCCACATCATTTGAACTGTTACCTGTATAACTGAAACTGCTGTTTCCGTCAAACTGTTGTCTATATGAATTACTACTGCTGAAGCATTATTACTTGCTATATTGCGTCGTAAACCTACTCGTCTCGTCCTCGACAGACGTACCATTAGGCTGACCATAAAAATATGCATGTACTCCCACTTGAGGTTTTCTACACTTGGTATCTCAGTGACCAGGCCGTGCATCAGAATAGGGTGTACAAATGCAGGTAGTCATCTCAGTGTTAACACACTGCGTGGTATTATCACAATAGGTGACAAGCTCACGTTTACGTGGCGTGGTTCATCCGTTGGTAACAAAACATAAATCTATTTATTCCTCATCAAAACACGAGAAAGTGGTACACTGAGAACATCCAGTGAACAAATGAGTTATGGTGTGTTGAGCAGAAACCAAGATTGACTTTTGGAGAGGGGGAATCAGAAGCGCATACCTGTGTGAGATCGTTTAATCCCCGAATGAACTGGTGGGGCGGGCGGTGGTGGCATGACTGGCTCGCTGGTCGTTGCGGGTGTTTTCCCTTCACGTCTCCATGTCTCGTGTTCTGATTCTGCACTGCTGGTAAGGTAACGACCCTTGGCGACGGCCAGTAGCAGGTCATTTTCATCATATCATTATTGCTTGGGGAAGTCCAGAAGCATCTTAAGGAGCAGCACGAACAATATGAGGTCACTCGGTTGAAGTCGGTTGAAGCCATGGCTCATAAAATGGCAGTACAATAGAGTTCAGTAGTTGCAGCCACAGTGTCCATAGCAGAATCACTGACCAACATTATAAGGGCATTTAACCATCAACCGGACAGCGGGATCACGTCTGAGGTTTGATTCAGGCGTTATGAAGACCCGTTCAAAGGGGACGCAGTAAACTTAGGTGACAGTGCCCAAGTCCGACCACCTCTACGCTAGCTTGGCCCAACGGAACACCCCCAGTACTGTAACTATATTTTTCCAAACAACTCACATGAATGTTCATTCACAGACGCTACACTGTTTGACTCGCATTTTCAGCGAACGTATGTCACTGTTCAAAACTCGTTTGAAACGCTTGCAACCCAGTAAGCAACATTTGGGGGAATTTTTAGCATTTGTCAGTGTGGTCAACCGTGAATGTAAGGTGTTCGAACGGTCCAGTCTTATCGATGATCAGTTTAAAACCTAAATTTTTGTTTGTGAACTTAAATCAGCATCAGATGCGGAACGCTTATCGTAGCATGGAAGAAACCCAGACATGACATTGCAGACCGTGAGAGATGAATGCCAACGATTAATACATCTTGAAAACGATACCAGATTGGTTGTAGACAAGCGCATCAGCGACAGAGGCGTCGATGTGTGTGTTATCAATAAGGTAAGAAGCATCCAGTCAACAAGGTTCACAGCAAGGCCACTGAGCGTACGTTGGCATTGTGGAGAATGGCATTTTCCATGAGTTTGCAATTTTCGAAACCACCCGTGTGGAAAATGTGGGATAGCATCCACATCCAAACGTTTACGAGGGCCCAGAAAGATGTCGACCTATTACGACAGTCGATCTAACATTGTCTTCGTCATATTCGATGGTGATATTTCAAGTAGCAGGAGATATGTTGACATTTTGCTAAATGGTACGAAGGTGTGCCTACAAGTGAATACGCCCTCTGGCATTATACTTGTCTCAGAGAAAAATGGGATTATTTACACAGACCGATCATGTGACACAGAACAGCTCAGGAGAGTTAGAATGGGAGTTTCAACTTGGTAATTTGCATGTTGTTGATACCTGTTACATTGCAGAGTCTTAAGTTGAATTTGTTAGCTATGGACTGGATTGATAACCGGGGATTATTCGACTTCTCACTGAATTCGTTCTGTGGTCAAATTTGTCCAGTTACTAAAATTATGCCGACTTATCAAAAGTCAAGGTCGTTGGTTGCCGTGAGCGCAAAGACAAAAGCGAGTTCACAATTGCATAGACAGTATCATAGCCTTTTTGAAAATGGTCTTGGTCGGTGTACACAAGCAAAGGCTACCTTGTACCTTTGCTCAGGCAAAAAACCAGTTTTCTGCCTCCAAAAGACCGGTTCTATATGCAGCTATTGCCTCACTGGAGGATGAGTTGAACAGCTTGGAAAGAATGGGATTCATCACAAAGGCAAACTGGTCACTACAGTTATGCGCTGACTTCTCAACTGGTCTAAATGAAACATTAGAGACTCAGCAGTATCCGCTGCGTGCCCCCCGAGGGCGTGTACGCTAAGATGAACGGTGGCAAGTTTTTGCCGATTGATTTTTCCGAGACCTGTCTGCAAGTAAAAGTCGACACATGCAGTAAGCCGTTTCTGACTATTAACACACACCGAGGACTGTACCAGTTCAACCGGCTGCCATTCGGTGTAAAGTGTGCTCCAGTGATCTTTCAGCAAATCATGGACACGATGTTAGCTGGTTTGACGAGTGCAATGGCTTACTTGGACGGCATTATTATTGTTAGTGTCACAGTGGAAGATCACCAGTCCCAACTTGCTTCGGTTTTTAAACGTATTGAAGAGTATGGTTTCCGCGTCAAGTCAAACAAATGCTCCTTCCTTATGGAAGGTATTCAGTATTTGGGTTTCTTTATTGACCATTAGGTTTGTAGACCTGATGCAGAGAGGATAAAAGCTATAACAGAAATGTCCCCGCCAACAGATAAGACTACCATCCAATCGTTCCTAGGCCTGGCAAACTATTACGATAGTTTTGTTTTTCATATGCATGATGTTCGTGCACTACTGAATCATCTACTTAGGAAAGATTGTCCATGCCTATGGTCAGAAGCCTGTCAGTATTCATCCGCACGCACCTAACAACTGTTGGCCTCCAATTTGTTTTTAACCCATTATGACTCAAAACTAGAAGTAATTGTTGCTGTAGACGTATCACGAAACAGTTGCTCTGTACAAATTTCCTAATGGTTCACAAAAGACAGTCTCACATGCTTCGTGCACACTGAATTCGACAGAGAACCACAACCAAACAGGAAAAGAAAGGCTCGCGCTCACAGTTAGAGTCACCAATTCCACGAAATATTGCACGGAAGGAACTTCACGTTACACACAGAACGTGAACGTCTTCTTTCAATCTCTGATACAAGAAAGAGAATTCCGGTTCACAAAGCTGATCGATGTTATGGAGATGCAATTTTGAAATCCGGTTCAAGAAAATCTCGAGTTTTGGGCACGCAGATGCATTATCTCATCTCATAACAAAAGAGCCAATCACAAGGCTCGATGAGGGCTCAGTCATTTCATCAATATCAACACATGATGAACTTTACAAGATTTATCCAGACTCAACCAATAATCTAACAGTAACTGCCCGAATGGTGACAAAGACAACAGAGGAGGATGCTTTGTTACAGGAAATCATTCAGAATTGTTGGCCAACTGCTTCAATAGATGAGAGGTTGAAACAATTTTTTCGCCATAACGAATTACCTACCGTGATCAACCGGTGTTTAATGTTAGCAGACCGTGTAGCAATTCCAGCAATTTTACAGCGGTGCGTAATAAGGCAGTTACATTCGGGCCATCCTGGTATTAGCTGCATGAAATCGGTGGCTCGCGGTTATGTTTATTAGCCAGGAATCGACGATCAGATCGAAAATTTGGTTCGATCTTGCAGAAATTGCACAATGGCGCAGGCCCGATAAACCCTGATCCTGTGTTCATCCAAATTTTGCGGGCCCATCGAACGGACTATTCTGTTTGTTGGCAGTCGATGCACACTCAAAGAGGCCGGAATTTTTCTCATGCGAATGGCTACAACATCAATAACCACTTCCCATCTTCGACGATCATTCGCTTAATTTAGAGTTCTGGAAGTTTTAATTATAGACACTTGACCACAGTTCAATTCAGTTCAGTGGATTTCCGAGCATATTGTGTCAGCAACAGCATTCATCGCGTATCCACGCCAGTTTATCACCACAGTCTAGCGGCCAAGTGGAGAGATTTGTGGACGCTTTTGAGAGGGCTTTGCAGAAAGTGGAAGGAGAAGACAAAGTATAGGGAATGAATGAGGCATATGGGGATGCCTGTCCAACGATTGTCTAACATGAGTTTGGGCTAACCCGCACAACCTGGTGGTGCACAATCTGTGGACAGTTTGGCAACGGATATCTCCGACTCCGTCTACGACCCGCACTCGAAAGTGACACTGGATTCTAGGTTTCGTCTCTACGATGACCTGCTCGTGGCTTTTGTTGGTTCTTACTTACCTCTCTCTGGATGTCATACCAGGGTGACCACGTCCTTTCAGCCATGCAGACGATATCTACCTCCCTGGCCCGGTTGCGCATTCTGTCTACATAGTTCGCAACCACTTTGTTGTTTAACCGTCACCTGGTTTCCCCCAACTTTTGATGGTCTCGGTATATTACGCCCGGTATTTTTAAGTGTTCAACACACTCCAGATCGCTCAACCTACATCTAGGAAGAAGCTCAACATCAAGCTCACAGGACTTCTCGAGTACGCTTTCCAGAACGTCGTCCATGAAAAACTGAACAGGAGGAAGGAGGTCGCACACACATCGCTAACACTACTCGCAGCGATGAATGCCCAAAATAGATGTCCACAAACCCTCACCCCACTTGCGCACTCAGTATACAGTAATCTCAGCAGACCCGCGTATTTTCTTAGTACCTGTTTGTTGAGGAGACAGTTACAGGGGATGTTACGAGTAACCGAATGGAAAGCACCCTTCAGGTCTAAAAACACCACCACCGTCGACTGCCCATAACAGTGCCGACACTCCAAGATCCACCGCAGGGTAGAAATATAATCAACGCACCCAACACTGGACCGTAATCGTGCTCGTTCTTCGTGTCTGATTTCTCTTGGGTTTAGTGAACCGACGCAAAATGAGGTCACTGTATAACCTGGACGTAACAAACACCAGGTTGGTATTCCTGTGGTTATCACAGGGAATTTAGACCCTCTATTTAAATCAGGAATTACCATTGACAAGCGCTAATCACAAGGTATCTCTTGGACTTCCCAAACCGTCTGAAGCCTTACCAGTTCTGATATCAGCCTAATTATTGAAGTGCCCCACCAACCACCGCACCCTCAGTGGATCTTCACCGTGATAAATCCATATGGAAGGTACGATTCCTCAGGAAGTCCTATACCCATCCCAGCAACCATGAAAGAAGGTCGAATCTCCCTAAGCTGAGGATAAGCAATCGGTGGCTCACTAAGTCGAATGCTTACCTGAAGTCCAAGTAACAAACCCCGACTTCCCCCCATCTATCCAACTTTTCCGTGATATAATCAAGAAACCAAAGCAAGCTGATAAGATAAGACTTATACTGCATGAACCCATGTTGGCCCAAGGAGACAGACCTATTCACAATAAGGTGCCTCAAAACCCTGTTCTTAGTAATTATTCCCAGCAGTTAAAAGATGAGATATGAGACATACTGGTCGGTTAGTTCCCACCACGGGTTCCCCACACTATGGATGGGTACATACCCTGCCCTCCTCCAGTCATCTAAGATGATGGCTTTCTGGACAGTGAGATAAAACAGCTGGGTGAGAGCCTCCTGCGAAACGTCGTTGGAAGGTTGCAGTATAATTGCAGGGAATCAGTCCAGCTCCATTGGATGATTCACATTTTCGCTACCTAATACACCTGTAACAGCAGTTCGAACATTCAACTTACACACCGCCTACTCCCTCCTGCTTCTGAGTAGTACGTTTTGTCACACAATTATACCTGTATGAAGCTCGCTTGGGTGCCATCTTGCATTTGGAAGTTTTCTGTTTATGCTCGATCACTGACGGTCGAAAACTCTCTTGGGATATGCCATTTCAAACGTATGTCGCATATCATATCGATTTCATATATCTACTCTTATGTATTTGTTGATATCCATTTATTTTCTATTATAGAAACAACACCGATGATTATGTGGCCCTGAATTCCTACGCAGTAAGGAAAACGAATGGCCACGTCCTGTTGAAGTGGAACCAGACACGAAAAACAACGTCGAACAAGTTTGCAATGCCGATACTATCCAAACTTTAGATCACTTTCATTTGTTTATGTCAAAAGTTGAAGACAGCATCGTGGAACAAACTACTACGAACGGTCGCATGGATTCTTCGACATAAGCAGTTTGTGCCTAAAAGATGACAAACGGTTCATACAGGAAGACTAGCCGCTTCAGAACTTGACGAAGCAACTAATGAGATACGCAGGCTAGTGTAGCAGCATGTATTTCATTCAAAATTGAAGAAACCTCTGACTTACTGGTGCAGTAAGGATACGATAGAGGTACATTGCAAAACGATCAGGAAGGTCCTCCGTAGTGGTCACAGCCCACTTCAAAGGCTTAATCCATTTTTACTCAATGATTGTTTACATGTAGGCGGGCGAGTACAGCAATCTCCCTTACCTTACGATGCGAAGCACTCGATCGTTTTACCTGTAAAACACTTTGTGACCCGTTTATTAATTCGCCACTATCACAACATCAATTGTCATATGGGAATACGTTATATTTTGTCGGCTGTACGACAACGATACTGGATACAAACAACCAACGGGACGATCAGAAGCGTTCTGTATGACTATTATCAATGCCGCTGATGGCTCTCCCGACCATGCCAACAGGCCATGGCTCCAATTCCTGCTGATCGGACTGAAATGGAGGTATGCCCATTCACCACCACCGGGGTTGACTATTTCGGACCCATTTGTGTTAAACGAGGACGTGGAACGGGAGAGCGCTATGGTTGCCTTTTCATGTGTTTCAGCACGAGGACAATACATACTCTGGTGGTGCACTCGTTGCATACTGATTCATTCTTATGTACCTTTAATCGGTTTGTTATCATGCGAGGCTGCCCGCGAAGATTGTACAGTGACAACGGAACGAATCTTACGGAGGTCGTCGGATGATGTCGAGAAACTGCTGTTGACGTGGAATCAGGAAAAGATATCCAAAGCCCTTGTAGCTCGCGGTAGTGACTGGATGTTCAATCGACCAAAAGTGAATCACCGAGATGGATTGTGAGAAAAGATCATCCGAACAATAAGACGGATCCTGTTAGTGACATAACGCTAGCCAAGGGTATCTGACGAAGTTTTATACACCGCACTACTCCAGATTGAAAGGATTCTCAATAATCGATCTCCGGTCAAAACAAACAGATGATCCCGATGCCCAGTACGTTCTAACACCGTGTACATTATTGCTGCTTCGTGGCAAACCTTCCGTATTTTTAGCTGTAGTGCCATCCATATCTTATTGATTTGACGTCGGTTTTTTATATACTTTTTGTACCCAGGTGGTCTTTAAATTGAACGGCAGAGCGGGTTCCAAAACATCTCTTGCTTTGCCACCTTTTACAGTCACTGTTCCGAGCCCAACCAGGGACTGGGATGTGTACCGTCTCAAAGAACCAATGGAAAAAAAACGATTTTTGTGGCGGTGATTCGAGAACCATCAACAATTCTATCCCATCCTATCCGTATAGCCCATTTGGTTCATATTTCAGAATACCTCTTTCTAGCCTCCCTCTATTGGCAAAACCTGATGTGTCCTGCAAACTGTTTGTACACTTCCCAAGCCTTCCTTTCGCGCCTCTGCACTTTTTCAAACCCACTACTTCGTCACAGAGGCATCCTATTACGCCGAGGAATGCGGAGCAGCCAATTGCAAAAGGGTGTCCCCAATAATGGCTCAGGCTTTGCCGCCATAATTAGTACCATGACAGTCTACCCAATTCAACTGTTTCGCATCTGACCTTCGTTGCTAAAAATCATAACCCAAAAGGATCTACGACAGTTGACAAGAGATTTAGCATAGACACAACCAAATCGTAGACTTATGATCTCGTGGTCACTCTTTCACAAGGGTGCTCCGACCCTCGAAATCTAAGTATTATTAGGGTTCCTCATTATAAGAAAGTTTAAAGCCGCAGCAATCTGACCATCCCCCCACCTAGTGATCTCATTAACATGTTGAAATAATGCCCTCTCGTCTGAGAGTTCTAACGGGGCCTCACCAAACGTACCACTACCAGCACGCACCA